>WAAF01011626.1:137526-148684 GCA_013400475.1 Tricholaema leucomelas
ACAGGCTGAGAGAGTTGGGGCTCTGCAGCCTGGAGAAGAGAAGGCTTCGAGGAGACCTTATAGTGGCTTTCCAGTATCTGAAGGGAGCCTACAGGAAGGCTGGGGAGGGACTATTGACAAGGTCTGGTAATGTCAGGACGAGGGGGAATGGGTTTGAACTGGCAGAGGGGAGATTTAGACTGGATGTTAGGAGGAAGTTCTTTACAGTGAGGGTGGTGAGACACTGGCACAGGTTGCCCAGGGAGGTTGTGGATGCTTCCTCCCTGGAGGCGTCTAAGGCCAGGCTGGATGAGGCCTTGAGCAACCTGCTCTAGTGGGAGGTGTCCCTGCCTATGGCAGGGGGTTGGAGCTGGATGATCCTTGAGGTCCCTTCCAACCTAAACCATTCTATGATTCTATGATTCTATGTGTTTGTGTGCCGTGACTGATATACTTACCAGGTTTATTTGTGGGTTCAAGACCAGTGATACTGTAAAACCAGAATTTCCTTCCTCAGCACTTGGTGAAATAATTTTTACTTACTGGAATAATTACTCAAGATACCTTAACAGCACAGGGCAGTACAGGAGGTACTCAGTAGTCCTTTTGTTTAGTGAGATATCAGAAATTGGGAAATCTTTGATAAATTCCAGGGCTAGGCTGTTCTGATATTCACACTTACTGGTTCAGAACTAGCTCAGATAGCTGTGGTAGAAGCACTTTACTGTTCTGTTCTTTTGAAAGAGCAGAGAATAAAATCCCTGGTTCAGTAACTGTATCATCTCAGCAAGGACTTCAAGTGTGGTTTAGGTGTTAGTGCAGATGTGCATATAGGTACTGAGAAGCATGTGAGAAGGACAGGGACAGCACTGTCAGGTAGCAGAACAGGGGCATCATTGAGGTCCTCAAGATGTATGTGAGTACTAACAGAGGGGAAGTTGGTGGACAATTAGGGGCATTGATGGAGGGAACAGTAAAAATGTGAGGAAACAAAACTAGTGGTCCTAAAAGGTCCTTTAAGACTAACTTTGCCTTTAAGAACTAACTTTGCATCCATACAGGAGTACTGTGAGATGGAAAAATGAGCTGATTTGGATAAGTAACCAGTGTAACTTCTCTGGAATGACTGCAGATTTAGCGAGGAGGACTTAATTTGAGGCATAGTAGGAGGATTTTTGGATGTTTTTCCTCATCCAGGAAACCAAAGAGCAAAGCCAGTGGGCTTCAAGCTGTGAAAGCCATCTTACTAGCAGGCACATAGAAGTCTTCCTGTGCTTATTTCTCTTTTGCTGGTGGTTTCTCCAACTGAAATGTCTTACAGAAGAGTAAAGATAAAACAAATGGGAGAACACTAGAGCTGCTTAATGCAGTTATTTCTAATGATAAAATGCAGGTCTCTGTATGGAGACTGTTCTTTCTGTCGAAGAAATGGTTAAGATGGATTTACTGCTTTCTGTGTTTTGTGATTTTCACTTGTGTGACTCTCATTACAAGACACATTGCTGTATGTATTTCCCTTTGTTTAATTTTGTAGCAAATTCTGTGCTAACACTATTGGGTCAGAAGCCTGTAACTGCCAGTTTCTTTGGGGTTTTCGTTTTGTTTGCTTTCGGCATAAGCTGTTGAATTGGCAGCTGAGAAAATCCTACACTGCTAGCAAAAACAACAGAAGCACTCCATGAATATAAGTCTTGAAGCTTTCTTTGATATTTGTTTGGGGGGGGAAATTCATTTGTATAATCTATCATGCATGTAGCAAAGTGCTTTTCATGGTGAAAATAGTTTGATAAATATTAATAGGTGTTTTTCATGCTGCATCTATACAGCATGGCCTTTGTTAAAGATGAACGTTCTGTAGAAATGAGATTCTATTAATGTGTCATTGAGGATGTTTGTGTCTAAGGTAAACAGAGTTTGGAGTCTGCAGTTTTACTCTAGCTTTGGCTTGGTTTAGAAATGTAAGGAACTGAAAGATTGAAGAAGAGAAATGGTACAGGTTCATTGTCAAGAAAAAAAGAATTGAAGCAGTACAGTAGAAAAATATTATGAGTGATTCCCACCTGATGGTTGACCAGGGAAGATCTAGGTTCTTCCAAGACAAATTTATTATACTGAAATACTCATGAATAGTTTTCTGAAACTGCAGTCACTGAAATTAAATCTGATCCTCTTTTAATTTCAATCTGGTATTGAAATTGGTTGCAGGTTAAATGTATGAAAAAAAACCCTACAGAACTCCAGCAGCATCAGAAAACCAAAGAAAGAAAACCCAGTGCTAACCAAAGCATGCAACGGAGACTCTCTTTTTTTGTATAGATGTTTTGTTTACTGTTTGCGTAGATATCTTGTTAAGCAATGGTATATTAATAAGTCACCAATGAGATTGTTATGGTTAGTTGTTTTAACTGAGTATCTAGATCAAAGACTAAAAATTCTTTACTTGTGGCTGACCTGTGGTTGCAGAGATGTGTGGCGTGCTCCTGAGTACCTGCACATATACCAGGCACTTGTTTCAATGGCAATGAATCAAAGCACAGCTGAGAGAAAAACTATTAGATTTTTCTGGATGCAGCATTTAAAGACACTTAAATTTGTCTGGTTTGCATTGAGAAATTAATTATACTTCAGTCAGTAATTATAATCTGGATATAGTGCAAGTCAAATTACTTAAATAGGGAAATGAGAAGTATAGAGTCTTACATTTACTTGGAACGTTTTAATCTAATGAGGTGTTTGCCTGTGCAAACCCATGGCAATAATGAGTCAGTAAATATGCAAACAACCAGTTCATTCTATATGCAGTTCTGTGACTGATGTTTTTCTGTCAGTATTATGTCTCCTAGCTAGTCTTTCCTAGCAGTGCTTTAATACAGTCAGGTTCAGCTACCTCTTCATTTATTTTACAACCACAGTGGATGTTGGCATTGATGAGAAGTTTTGTGTTTCCTTTTAAAATTGTCTTTATTTAGAAGTCATGTTTTGATCATTTTCAACAGCATTGGCTCGAAGTTGGTTTAATTCAAACCTTTAGGGAAATAATGTGTGTAGAGCTAACAACATTATCAATTAAAATGATGGCTAAGGAAAGCATTTTGTATCACTCAGCTTTCAGTGAGTGAGCGCTACCAGGCCTTACCTTGAACCTCTAAACTGTTACTGTTATCAGTCATATTTTCAACATATTGAAAGTAGACTCTGATGAAATTACTGCAGATCACCTGTCCAAATCATGGAAAGTACCTTCACAACTTAGGAAAACTTCATTTGAAGTGAACACAGAAGTTCATCCTGTGTGGAGATGCTTGCTGTAGTTTTTCTCAGCATAAGCTTTCAGGAAAACTTGCTCCTCCCTGCTGGGACTCAATGCTAGAACTTCAGCTGATCATATATGGGAAGCAGCATCAGTCCCTAAGCAACCTCTTCCTTCTCCCTGATGGAGCTGTCATAATATTTCAGGAGCTCTGACCAACTGTAATCTCTAACTGCCTGTATGTTGTGGTTTTTTTTTTGTTCCCTTTAGTTGTTTGTTTTGATGCCAAGATAAACTTTGATGACAATGCAGAATTTAGGCAAAAAGAAATATTTGCCATGGATGACAAGTCTGAAAATGAGCCTATAGAGAACGAAGCTGCCAAATATGACTTAAAGTATATAGGACTGGATGGAAATATTGCTTGCTTTGGTAAGAACAAATAAATCCAAAAGACACTTGAAGACAAATTCACACTTGTTCAGTATATAGACTGTGTTTACATTCTGACATTCAATCCACCCATGACAATATTTCAGTCTGTTTTGTTGAGGTTGTCTGTCCTTCCACAAGTTCTTGCGGGAATGAAACTAAAATTGCACTGAAACTGAAAACTACAGCAAACAAGAAGGGCACATAGAGTGTCAGAGAGAAGCCAGGTGGAGGGACAAGCCTATGGGCTTTCTGTGTTCTGAATTTTTAAGCTGATGAATTGATCTCTCCAATAATTACACCAAGAAAGCTATCAAAATTTGATCACTAATTTCCAAAGATAAACCTCTGTTACTGAAAAGACAGAAGTATGTATGTAAAAACATGACATTCCCATTTACAATCGAATAGTGAACTTCATTTTCCTGGGGGAAAAAGCTGCTAAAACCACTCTGATTGGTTGTTAAAAGGAAAACACGAGGCTTTTCTTCTCTTGAAGCTTCTATGGAACAGAAATTGCTCTTGTGTTTAGAAGAGATAAGTAAAAAAGCCAGCAGTGCTCCAAATAAATGTCACTTTGTGCAAATTCTTTTTGCCAGTACAACATTTTCTTGGGAATCTAATTGCTTTACACATCTTGTCTCAGCTTGGGGAGAAAGTGGACAGCATATATGTTGCTTAGCTGTGTATTCTAACCACAAATCTGGAAGACTCTGGTTATGTTCTGCACTTCATTCACTGACAGTGAGACTTGAATCTCAATTAAAACAAACAAACAAAAAAGCATCCAACCAAACCCAACCAAACAAAACTCACCACAACCAAAAAAAAGCCACAAAACCCTCAAGAATGAAACAAACAACCCCCCACAAAAAGCCCCCACCTTTACCAAGAAAACCCAAAACAATAAAAATCCAATCAAAGGCAACACTAAACAAACAAAATCCTCCAACCCCCCCAAAAAACCTACAACAAATCAGCTCCCCCAAAACCTCAGTCAAACCCCAAACATGAATTGGCAACACTACAGTGTTGGGTTTTTTTAGTCCCCTGTTGAACTGCAGGGGACGCAGAATTCTTTGTCCTGCAGTAGTAACTTTCCAGAGATAAATGATTGTCATTTACTTTTCCTTTCTGAAGGGATGCTCATGCCCATGGGAATGCTTCTAAACTGGTGCAAATGCAAAATAAAAAGCAGTTTCTAGGTACCTGTCCCCAGGATTTCATTGCCTGTTTTATAGTAATACAAAGCATTGTTGACTGCTATCAGAATGATGGGAGGGAAGCTTCAAGATTCAATTTGTCCTTCACGTATTGTTGATGAGATGACTATTCCCAGAAGCTTATGTGTCTCTTTTTTTTTTAAATCAAAACTTTTCACATTTCCACAGTTACTATTTTAATGCTCAGACCTGCTTAATGGAAGGTGCACATCTGAGTCCAAAATTGATACAGTCATAAAGAAACATAAATATTGGTGTGCGTGCAGCTGTAGGTACTGGCCTATTTAGAAATAGATATTTATGTAGCATTTTGAGCTGTGTTTTGTGGCTTTATTGATATGTTTTAAGCCTTTTCAAAAGTCCTATATCCATTAATGTGAAATATAAGGACTTGATGTTTACAATTACAGTTAATGGAGCTGGACTCGCAATGGCAACGTGTGATATAATCTCCTTGAATGGTGGAAAGCCAGCCAACTTCTTGGATCTTGGTGGAGGTGTGAAAGAAGCACAAGTGTATCAAGCATTCAAGCTGCTGACTGCTGATCCAAAGGTATGAACATTGTGTGTGGACCAGAAACGTCCCTGTGCAGCATTACAGCTGCCTTATAGGACTATTAATAGTGTGCTGCAAAAGTAGAGATAATGGCTGAACACTGAGGATGAGCTGCTGGGGCAGTCTGGAAAGAAATTTTACTGTGAACACACTGAACTGAGATTTCAGTTCCTCAGCCACCCTTAGGTTTGTGGTCAGTCTGGAGTGGAATTTTCTCAAAGCAATTCAACCTGGAAATGCAGATGTGGTAATGAACTTTAAACATCTGGCTCCTAAAGTGGAATTTGTGAAGAGATTTAAATGCTTAAAATACCATTCCTAACACTGTAGTACCACAGTAGAATGAGAAGGAAAATGAGAATTAAGCAAACAACTCATTCTAACAGCTGATTTGTGCTCTTCCAAGCTCAAGGTTTCTAAAATATCTGATTCCTCCCTGCAGGATAGTCTGTGTTTAATTAACATTCACAGGCTGGAATCGTAGCCTGGTACGTTCCAACATTTCCTCTTGCAGATGGAGGTGCAGTTGCTCTTTTCTTTTTCAATAACAGGAGAAGACATTAAATCTGTGTGTATTGAGTAGAAGTTATTTCTAGAGATGCATGTTAGCATGCTGAGGTCATTGGTCCCCTTTGCATACAGAAGTAGAATGTATCTACTGAGAGACTATTGATCAAGCGTAGGCACTGGAGCAGTGCCAGCTGACCACCCCTGCCAACACAGAGTTCTGCTTTTGTGTGTAGCCAGAATGTAAGTTGCTGTAGATTTTACTAATGAAAATCTGTCAAAAGGCTTTGATCATCCTTTCCATCTTCTGCACTTAAAACATCTCTGCTGAAGCCCCAACTTCAACATTTGCTTCTTTTTTTGTGACTCTACCCTCTTTGTCTCTTTTTCTGTGCTTCCATTCATGCTCCTTGTGCTCACTGTCACTGTGATAGCAGCTTCTCTGAGTACCACCTTCCTGGGAAAATTGTATCACTGTAATTGTATATCCTCTGCAGCAGTAAGTGACTGTAGTGGAGAGGTAATTAATTAATGTGAGATGAGATTTTTGGAATTAATATTGTTTATTAATGTTGGTATTTAGGAGTCTTGTTCCCCTCCAGCCACTAATTTTAGTAATAATTAGGTTCTTCTGCAAGGGTCATGGAAACATTATACAAATAATAGCATAAGATCTAGAAGTAATTAGCAAAAATTACAAACATTAACTGAACTGGAAGAGAAGGTTCCTGTGGTCAGTACACTGCTTACTGCTTGTCCACTAGATGGACTCAAGGATCTCCTTTCTGCTCATGGCAGAAGGCAATGTTGAATTACAAGAGGCTTTAAGTTTTTGCTCACACAATTATCTCCTGACTTGCAGGGCTAGCTACAGCTTCAGACAGTACCAGAATGCTTTCAGGGAATTCTCTTGGTGTCTTGTCAGCTGCTGATTCTTCCCAGGCTTCAGAGGATGCTGGGGAAAGGAGGCAAGCTATCTCTGACCTGGTCTTGGTTTCTCTGGATGATCTATGTACCTCCACGACTTCTTAACTTGGCAGGAGACTTTCAGGTGCAGGCAGAATGTCTTGTGATGTGCAGTCTCAGCACAATCTCATGCTGGCTATGCAGGCTGATCGTGTGGAGGCATTTAGAGCCTTTTCCTGGTAAACTCCAGGCAGACAGTTTCCAGGCAAACCCAGAGTATATGGGTTTGTTACTTTGTGGCAGAGCTAGCTTATGGTTTAGCACAGCATGATGCTGCAGAAGGCAATGGCAGCATTACTGCTGGACATAGAGAGCAATAGCAGCAGGCAAGCACAAATACAAGGGCAGAGCATGTTGTGTTACCTGCTCATCTCTTTTTATCAGTCCAGCCCGAGACTAATGGGCCTTTGGACATAAATTAGCCAATCAGAATGGCAGTTATCTGAGCTTAACCGTATTAGGTGAAGCCATATACTTGCTTTACCCAAATTTGGGAAAAACACGGGCCTTGCAGGAGGCAGGCACAAGTATGTACCAGCTGTAAGTACCTTGTTTACCACAGGATGTAAACAGGAGTGTGATGGTTTGGGTGCTCCTCGTCCCATTACCCCACCACCCCCCCCACTTTGGAAATCACCCAGACTAGACTCAGCTGGCTCTGGAAATTGAATGAAGCTTATATTTACAGCTTAGCGTAATATACAAGCAGATATTTACAGTATATACAGTTCTAGACAGAAATATACAAGGTAAAAGGTAATACAGAAACACAACTCCCCTCCCAGAAACCTGAGTCCCCAGGAGAGGCTCCCAACTGCCCCTTCACCTTCCGCCTGCCCCTCTCAACCTTACCCCAGTCCCAAGGAAGAATGGAGGTTTGGCCAGGGGGTTAGGAAGCAAAGTGGATTAGGAAAGAAAGAAACGGCAGAGAGGGGTGAGGTTAGAGATGCAGCTCAGCCAGTTCCCCAGCAGAAGTAGAAGTGAGTGCCTTATCTATGTTTTGATTCTTCTTCTTATACATCTCAGCAAGCCAACGAGTGAAGTAGACATCACCACTGTTTTTCCTTTCACAGCCTGTAATCTAGTTCTTCTCACCAAAACATTCTAGCTAGCTTCAAACTAGCACACAGGAGCAAAACAAGTCTGGGTAAGCCAGTGTCCTTAGACTCAGTGAATCCAGGTTCTTTGTCCTCTTTCCCGTGGTTAATTCTCCCCGTAGCCGAAGGAGGGAGAACAGAAAAACATGTTTGGGCAAGCCAGGTTGTGTATAAGCCTATTTTGGCCTACCACAACAGTGACAAAATGTTGTGACTCTTCAATTAGAGGTGGATATTGTTTGCAGCAAGATGTCAAGGCAAAGTCAGGGGGAGAATGTGCAGCACAAAATAAGCACAGATTGACTTACTGTGTGTTGTAACTCTCCTTGTGTGATTCTCAGGTCTGTAGTACCTTGGTGGCTCATTTGTACTGGACTCATCTGTGGTATTTAAAACATTTTTCCTGAATCCTTTTGCACTCTCCTCCACCTGGGTTGTACTGGCTTTTTGTTTGTGGAGGTCTAAGTTTATGTTCCTCTCAGGACCTGCAGGAAGAGGTTGTCTCCTGCTTAGTGATCTTATAAGCTTCAAGTCATTAACATACCTAAAAGAAGACAGATCTGGCAAAATAGAGAAGTAATATATCTTGCCTAGGGCAGAAGGGAGGCAGAACAGAGCAGATTCATGCTAGAAAACCTGATCCATTTCCTTCATTTTGTGGTGCTACTCAAAACTGTTCTGCTTTTCTTCACTTGTGTGAGTTTTAGCTATTCACAAGGCATTACAGGACGGTCTGTTTGTGTGTGTTTGAGTTGTTCTTCAGTGCGTGCTTTGTATGAAGATCAAGGTTTGGCGAGATGTGACTTGGTTCTGAATCTTCTGTTAGTGGTGGGGAAGCAGGTGCAGTAGAGTCTTAGATACACAACTTAGCTGATAATTATCACTATGCTAAATAGGTTCTTCTGTCTGCTGTAGCACAAACAGCAGGTATTAATTTTGATGATGAATCTTACTGAGTTTAAACAATTTTAAAGCAAAAAGACATTTCATTAGCTCCCAGCTATATGACATCTGGATGCCCACCATTTGACTTCTAACTGTTATATCTTCTGCTTATATGTGGCTGCTTAACACTTGCTGCTTCCACCAGGGCTAGTGAAACTGTGCTAATTTAGACAGTGGGGCCAAGGAAAAGGCAGCATGGAAAGGACCTGAAATTTATCCTGTGTCTATGCACAGCTGTAGCTCTGCCATTCCTGGCTTTGGCTGAAGATGCAGAATGCTTTAGCCTAAACTCAGCACAGCTTGTCCCTCAGTAATTTGTTGCCTCCTCTCTTCCTTTTGAATGCCTTCTAGAATCTTTTCTCCATCCACAGGATGAATCACAGAACAGCTCCACTGCATTTTTCTTTGGTCTGTTCTCTTTATTGCACTCCAGGAAAAAAAAAAAGGAGAGGCTACTGCTTAGAGTCCCACTGGAATCTGGTTTTTGGTAGGGTGCAGAGGAAAGAGAGTGCTTCTTAAAGCTTCTTGCTCCAGGAAGTATGGTCCACATCAAACCTGGATGCAGGTATATGTCTGCATTGTTGGCAGAGATTGTGTTTTTATAGGGATTTAATACTGTTGCCAATTTTAAAGTTGTTTTGCTCTTAGCCCAGCACATGATCAGTCATACCACAGCTCTTATCCCTGAAAGGCTTGTCAGGTTTCAGTGGGTTACTTCTGGGCTGGTTCCAGTCCTTTGGGTTTGACTGACTTTTGCCTTTATTTTGTGCCACTGGTACCATTAGCAGTATTGTTTCAGTTCCACATGACATCAGCTGAGAATCTCTCATCCAGTTCTAAACTGGATGTTCAAAGGCAAAGGTTCAGTACTGCATCATGCCACAGATGTAACTTGGTCTAAATGGATGGCTTTGATAACCCAATGAGCACGAATGGGTAATCTTGATCGACCTGGTCTGGTGGAGGTGATCACCAACTGGCCGGAAGGCACAGACTGTACCAAACCTCCAGAGGAGAAAGTAACTCGTGCTGAAGAAGCTCCTCCCTGTGGTGATCTCTCTGATCAGGAAAAGAACTATGCTTTGTTCACAGATGGTTCCTATCGTCTTGTTGGGAACAAGCGGAGATGGAAGTCAGCACTCTGGAGTCTCAGGTTTCTGGGAGGGGAGTTGTGTTTCTGTATTACTTTTACCTTGTATATTTCTGTCTATAACTGTATGTACTGTAAATATCTGCTTATAAATTGCGCCAGCTGTAAATATAAGCTTCATTCAAGTTTCCAGAGCTGGCTGAGTCTAGTCTGGGTGATTTCTAAAGTGTGGAGGGGGGCAGGGAACACTCAAACCNCCTGTGATCTAGTTCTTCTCACCAAAACATGCTAGCTAGGCTCAAACTAGCACAGTGGGTTTCAGAGTCTCCAGAGAAAGAGACTCCACAACTTCTCTGGGCAGCCTGCTCCAGGGCTCTGCCACCCTCACTGTAAAGTAGTTTCTCCTCTTGTTGAAGTGAAACTTTCTATGTTCCTGTTTTCTGTTGTTGCTCCTTGGCTTATTGCTGCTGACCACCCAAAAGAGTTTGGTGCCAGCCATTTGACACCCGCCCCTCGGATATTTGTACGCATTGGTGAGATTTCTTCTCAACCTTCTCTTCTCTACACTAAACAGCCGTTTGTCTCTCTCCACAGGGGAGATGTTCAAGTCCCCCAGTCATCCTTGGGGGATGGCCCTCTCCAGCAGGTCCCTGTCACTCTTGAACTGAGGAGCCTAGAACTGGGTACAGTATTGCAGGTGTGGTCTCACCAGGGCAGAGTAGAGCTGGAGAAGAGCCTCCCTAGACCTGCTGGCCACATTTTTCCTGATGCACCCCAGGATGCCCTTGGCTCTCTTGGCCACAAGGGCACATTGCTGGACCATGCAGAACTTGCTGCCCACCAGCACTCCAAGGTCTTTCTCCACAGAGCTGCTTTCCAGCAAGGCAGCTTCCACCTATACTGAGGCCTGTATTTATTTTCCTCCCCAGATGCAGGACCCTGCACTTGTCCTTATTGAACTTCATGAGGTTTGCCTTTGTCCAGCTCTCAGCCTGTCCAGGTCTGGGTGGATCGCAGCACAGACTGAGGGGTGTCAGCACTCCCCCACCCCCAGTTTTATATCATCAACAAACTTCACCATAAAAGAGAGCCAGTGGCATCCTGGCCTGGATC
>WAAF01011628.1:0-22368 GCA_013400475.1 Tricholaema leucomelas
AAGTGTGGGGGAGCGGGGGACACCCAAACCGCTACAGATTCTATTATAAGATGTTGGCTAAAAATAGGAATCTTGTATAGGCTCTCTGATTTAGGGACTGCAAAACTTGTTTTATAAGAACAAATATTTTGTCAATATAAGATGTATTCCTAGTTTGCTGGCATTGCTGTGCCTTTCTGTTACAACATAGGCCTTTTCAGGATAATGTTTTTAAAAAAATCTTATATGCTCATAGCCACTAACAGAAGTACAGTTTATGCCACAATCCTCCATATTAGTGGTATATCTTAAACCATAAGACAACCCCCCAAGACCCCAGTAATAACAATCAAAAACCTCCACAGAAGTTAATCTAAGCATGAAAATCATCTAATATAAAACACCAGATGAACATTTGTAAGCAGCATTAATCATCATAACATGAATTAATAATAGTATCACAGTATCATCAGGGTTGGAAGAGACCTCACAGATCATCAAGTCCAACCCTTTACCACAGACCTCAAGGCTAGACCGTGGCACCAAGTGCCACGTCCAATCCTGCCTTGAACAGCTCCAGGGACGGCGACTCCACCACCTCCCTGGGCAGCCCATTCCAGTAGCCAATGACTCTCAGTGAAGAACTTTCTCCTCACCATTCTCACTTTCTCCTCATTCATTTTAATGCTACCTGAAGTGGTAATGATCCCATTCTTTTGAAAGATCTTTTTGAGAACTGATAATTCAGCAAGGATAGACAGAGCCATTCTAAGAAAAATCTTCTTCAGGTTAGAGAAATAAATGCACAGAGCAAGGCAAGGATCAAGAAGATAGAGAGAAAAGGAAGTTCGTGTATGTGGAGGCAGGACAGCTAAAGTGAGAAACTTGAGTAGTTGTGGGAAAGGATGAAATGCAGGATGGTGGTAAATGGTCAGAAGGTCAAAGCAGGGATGCTGGAAATTTGCAGAACTGAATAAAAAGCTCGTTAGTATGTCAGGAAGGTTCAGGGAGTTAGGTTGGAGATACAGTGTCTATGAGCACAGAGATTAAAAAGGCAGGACCACATTCACTAGTATTTCTAAAATATCCTTATCACAACAAAAGTAGTAAGCCTTTTCTGTCATTCTCTTTTCAGAAATTACTTAACCATTTCTGCTAAAATTACTCTGTGTTTAGCCTGAGATGGGAATGTAGGATGATGCTTGAATGCTTTAAGTGTCATTCAAAATGACTGTGGCAAATTTGGTACATAGTTTAAAAACAATCAACAATGAAATCCAGTCAGAAGAAGTATAAGGTATTACACTTGAGGAGAAGAATCAGACTGCTCAAATTAAGTCTGGGCAGTGATGGGTTAGGCAGATGCCTCTTATGGAGGAAATTGTGGGATGTATTGAAGCAGAGAGAGGGTGACTCTCACAACTTAAAAAATGTCAGATGTCAGATGGGGAAATACAAAAAGGGTTTAAATCTGATGCATGCAGCAGCCTAACATGATGGGCAGCTGAGCCCCATCAGCTACTTGTTCCCTCCCCAGCCGGACATGAGGAAGCTGCAGCTAAGAAGAAAACCAAAACAAGGTATTAATTCACTGCTTCCCATCAGTGGGTAACAGTTATTCAGCCATTTCCAGGACAGGTCTCCATCACATTAGGGTGGTGACTTGGAAAGACAGATGTTGTAGTGCCAAATATTTTCCCTTCCTCCTTCTTTCCTTTGATTTTTATTGCTGAGCACTACACCACATGGCATGGGATGTACCCCTCTTCACCTCGGGTCAGCTGGCCTGGCTGTATCCCTTCCCAAGCTCATGTGCACCCCTAGCCCATGCACTCGTGGGCCAGTGTGAGAAACAGAGAAGCTTCTGACACTGCTCAGCATCCAGTCAGCAGTAACTAAAATAACCATATATTACATACACTGGTTTGATGGCAGATCCAAAAATACCAATATATGAGTGGCTGTGAGGACAATGAACTCCATCCCAGCCAAAATCAGTACACATAGTGGTTCTCTGGTCAGAACTGTTACGTCTGTGCAGATGAGGAATTCAGGGAGGGAGTGAACCAAATGGGAAAAAATCCAGAGAAGCAGCAAAAAAGGTCATCAGTAGAGAAAACATGCTTAGTGGGAACGAGTGGAAAGAAATGAAGTTGTTTACCTGAAATAACATTGGAGGCAAGAATAATGAAACATGATGTGATGGTTTGGGTGTCCCCCGCCCCCCACACTTTTAGAAATTACCCAGACTAGACTCAGTCAGCTCTGGAATATTGTAAGTGCCAGCTTATATTTACAGCTGGCACAATTTACAAGCAGATATTTACAGTATATACAGTTATAGACAGAAATATACAAGGGAAAAAAACAGTAATACAAACACAATTCCCCTCCCAGAAACCTGAGTCCCCAGGAGGGGCTCTCAACCACCCCTCACCTTCCCCCTACCCCTCTCAACCTTACCCCANTGATCATGTTCATAATAAACACAAGATTATTATGCACTAAAAGAAATTAATCTGTTTTCTATGATTGACTGGAGGAAGATATTCTCAGATGTACTATCTGCAACAAATAAATCTGTTCTGAACCTGGGAAGATGGTGGACTCCTTCGTGGAGGAAGGCCTTTACAAACAGATTAGACTAGATCAATTAGAAAAGCCTTGAACATGGCTATGTGGTTTGGAGATACAGAATAGAGGTACATACTTTCAAATGTATTTTTCCATGACTGTGAAATTATATGCAGCTGTGAAGTCTTTCAGGATTAAAACAGAGTGCTTTTCTGCTGAAGAGTACCAACCCTTGGGGTATTCCTAAAGTCATCCAAAGGGTGAGTGAACTTAGGCGTAGAAAAAGTCATTTTACCTAAAGGCTTGGTTTTGTCCTAACAAAAATGAACTGTGAAGTGCAGACTTGTTATCCTTCCTTATACACAGCTGTACATTTTCTGCACTTACCACTTAGAATTGTTAATTGTATTTATGCTAGGGACTTCTGCTGTCACAATTTCTGTTATTCAACAATCATACCACTTCATATATATCAGGCACCTCTGATATAAACCAGGCTTATCTGGGTAGTTTTACCTCTAGAATTGCAACCTGTGCAATAAGTGCCTAAGGATCATGAAGAAGATATGGTCACTGTAGCAGAAAGAGAAACTTTTGTGATATCCTGAACTGAACCACAAAGAAGGTAACTTCTGATGATTATCTCTGATACTAGAAAATTTGAGATTTTCCAATTTGCAAAATCACAATGTGATTTTTAAACATTATGTATCTTATTTTGCAAAAGTTGCTTATTATTTTGTTGTTGTTGGTTTTTAGTAAATGTAAAAAAAAATCAGTAGGAAAAGTTCTTACACTATTCACACTGTGCAAGACTCAAACCTTGTTTGTCAGAATTCCATTTGTACCTTAAAAAAGGAAAGTTTGTTCTTGCTGAAGATTTTTACATTAATGCTAAGTAAATATCACAGGATGTCAAGTTTTGGAAGGGACCCAAAGAGATCATCAAGCCCAATCCTCTGGCCAGAGCAGGACCATACGACCTATCTCAGGTCACAGAGGTATTCATCCAGACAGGCCTTGAAAGTCTCCAAAGGAGACTCCACAACCTCTCTGAGGAGCCTGTTCCAACGGTCTGTGACCCTTATAGTAAAGAAGTTCCCCCTTGTGTTGAGGTGGAATCTCCTGTGATGCAGTTTACATCCATTGCTCTTGTCCTATCACAGGGAGCAGGTGAGAAGAGCCCATTTCCCCCATCCTGACCCTCAGCCCTCAGATATTTATAAACATTTATTAAATTCCCTCTCAGTCTTCTCTTTTTCAGACTAAAAAGCCCCAGGTCCCTCAGCCTCTCCTCAAAGGGCATGCTCTTCTGTCCCCTAATCATCCTCATAGCCCTTCGATAGACCTTCTCCAGCAGATCCATGTCTCTCTTAGACTGCAGAGCCCAAAACTGAACACAGTACTCAAGATGAAGTCTTCCCAGGGCAGAGTAGAGGGGGAGGAGAACCTCCTTGATCACACTCCTAATACACCCCAAGATCCCATTGGCCTTCTTGGCCACAAGGACACATTGCTGTCCCATGGATCAATACGCTTTCTGCCTTCCTTTCCTAGTTTTGCCATTACAGATCACTTTTGCATCTAATAAAGACCATGAAATTTTGCTGCTATAACAAAGTTGTAAGTATCTGAGGAATTATCAAAACAGAGGAACCTTTAGAAGAAATTCACAGGCATCTTTCCCAGATCCTACTTCACTATAATCTCACTCATTGTAATCACAGTGGAGCTGAACCTACAGTTGTGCTTCCAGATAGCCTGTAGACATTTACTGTAAAAGCCACTGAAAATTCAGTTCCTGCCATTTAAATAGGACATCCATAGTGCATTTTCACTTGTTTCTTAGCTCCCCTGAAATAGGTTCAGGGAAGTTACATTATTTTGAAGTTTGGGTTATCTAAATCTTCAGTTAAGGCCTATATCCATAGTGGGATTACTGGTGCACACAGCAGATGGACCATGACTGCAGACTCTTTTTCAAGATGCTCATTATTTTTTAAAACATTGCGCATTATCTTTAGCAGTAACTGCAGTATGTTCATTTAAAGGTGGCTTTGTGAAAAATAAATTTACTGACTCCTTTCTCTTTTCCCCAAACACCCACACCAGGTTATTGTGCATCCTGTTTTAAAACCCCAAATACTGATGAAAATAGTGAATACTACAGCATAAATGTATTCATGCTAGCCTTGCTGCTGTGGTATCTAAATAATACATTCAAATGAGTATTTAGACAAGTAGCAGATATTTAACCTTTGAGTTACTGCAGTTGACATTGTCAATGTGAATTTCAGGATGTGGCATGTTTCTCTGTCTTTTAGAGCATTAAGCAAAGTAAATGCTGTTAGGTGTATTAGTGTGTTGGAAGCGGGAGGGGAGGGAAGGGGAGGGGAGGGAAGAGGAGGGGAAGGGAGTAGAGGAGCAACATAATATCTATTTTCCTGTGAACAGTACTAACAACAACAACAACAAAAAAAATCTGTCTTGATTTAAGTAGAATTCTGTCCTCTTCCTGTTGAAAACTCCCAAGCAATTCTTAAAACAAAGTTTGCAGTAGCTGGGACAACCACAGAGTAAACAGTCAGAAAAAGAATAGTCACTAGACTCTTATGCCAGAAGAAACAGGGGAAATGCTATTTTCTACTTCGGAGGATGAGAATTTATTAGACCTTTTAGCAAATAATTCAGTTTTACAATACATTACCAGGAATTAGTGAGATTGGTTATGTCCCTAATTGTGGGGTTTAAAAAAATATGTTCTCAGCCTACTTTGAAAAAATTTGAAGTGGACCTTTATTATGACTACAAAATTGTATAAAAGAGCATTGCACTCTTAAAAAGAAGGTCGCAGATGGAATGTATTGAGGCTAATATAAAAGGTAATGGAAAAATCCACTAGTGTTCACTACTTAAATGATACTATTGGGTAAATGGATTTCTGTACTTTCTAGGAGTGTGCTTCCACATTAGTCTAGCAGCAATTAGCGAGAAGAGGTTGCTCTGCAAATTGTCTCTGTGAACCATGTAGTTCATCTTCTTACTGTGTAAAGCATAAAAAATTGCTCCTAATCAATCCACCTCAACTTTCAGTCTAAAAATTATTTATCATCCCTTTCAGCATAAAGCACATCTAAAATGTTTCCCTGAAATTAACTAAAAGGAGGTATTTTTTAATATCGGTAAGCAGATTATGGTTATGTGAGGTAAATCGTACCACGGTAGCAAGAGACTACATTATGACCAAAGAGTTCTTAACAACTTAATTAATGCTTTTAGAACAATTAGTCCACATTTCAGATGTAGTAGTGGTCTCTTATTTAATAAAGAAATGATGCATTGGTTGATGACAGTAATATTGAAATAGCTGATTTTTTGAAAGAGACAATAAATTATTTTGAACTTTCCTTGTTAACAGATATGAAGCCATTTACTAAATACATGTTCTTTTCAGACTGTCTCCTCTGAGACCTAGAGCCTGACTTCTGCCTTTGCTGACAGGAGCATTTTTAATTGGTTTAATGATAGTTGTTATTAACCAAAAAAACCACAATTTGATGGAATCATTCTATTCAGGTAACTGGATTCAGAAGATACAATTTCAATGGCAGGTTACTAGTTTTAACAGTGGGAAATAATTTAGTCTCTGCGCTATATTTTCTGTACTATGTAGGAATGTTGTTCTTGGCTGGAGTATTGCAAGACTTAACTAATGACATCTGAGATCCTTTGATGAAAGAGACACCGTCATTTGAATCAATATTTTGAGTACAGTTTTGTAACCCTCTGGAAAATAACAAAACTATTGTTGTTAGTGAAAGATGAGAATTCAATTCAATTAAAAACTCAAAACTTTTAAGGCATTTTCACAAGTAAAATTGCACTGAAATATCAATTTATGGATCAAAGATTCAGATTTTCAATTTCATCCTCTCATCTGAAGTAACTGCCTGACTAAGGATGCTTACTTCTACAGCAGAAAATCTGCAGAAGTAAGTTTGTGTTTTCAATAAATTTCAGCTTAGTCAGGAAAGTGTGTTTTGAAAATGTTGCAATTAGATCTAGTGATTTAGATATTTACTGATCAATTATTTAGTACTTACGATGTACCTATACACATTCTCAATGAAATTATGATCTAAGATTATCCAACTGTAGCTTCTGTCTCCAACTTAATTTTGCTGAAAGCAGTGCCACCACTGACAAAAAAATATTCAGAATGTTGTAATGTTCCTATTGGTATGCAATAACAGTATTTGAAAGTTAAAATCCCAGTAAGATGCCTTCCGTAATTGTTTAAGAAGTAAATTAGTGAATGGGCTGCCCAGGGAGGTGGTGGAGTCACTGTCCCTAGAGGTGTGCAAAAAAAGACTGGATGAAGCACTTAGTTCCATGGTCCAGTTGATTGAACAGGACTGGGTGATAGGTTGAACTGGATGATCTTGGAAGTCTCTTCCAACCTGGTTGATTCTATGATTCTAATGCTATCATTCTGTACAGTGCATTTGAAATTGCTTGTGTAGACTTTAATGCTGGAAGTAGATTATTGTTCTTGCAACTAGAGAACTAAGCAGTGAGCAAGTGAAGAGGATCTATCTTGAGTCACAGACTCAAGTGTGCAACAGCATGCAAGTAATAGGAAAAAAAAAAGTTGTAGAAAGTAACAGGGTCTCCTCATTCTCCTTTTCTCTAGATGAAACAACCGAGTTGCCTCAACTACTGCTTATAGGACTCAAGATCTTTCACCACGTTCATAGCTCTTCTTTGGACATGATCCAGGACATCAGTGTGTTTCTTGCAATGAGGGGCCCAAAACTGAACACAGTATTCAAACTGTGGTGTCACCAGTGACAAGTACAGGGGGACTGTCACATCCCTACTCTTGCTGACCACACTATTCCTGCAGACCAGGACGTTGTTGCCTTTGTGGCCACTTGAGCCACTGGTAGCTCGTGTTGAGACAGCTGTAGATTAACACCCATAGTTCTCTCTTTACTGGGTAGTAAGTCCCAAGCCTGTAGTGTTGCATAGGGTTGTTGTGACCCAAGTGCAGAGGATGGCACCTAGCCTTACCCATCAATCCAGATCCCTTTGTAAAGCTTTCCTACCCTCAAGAACATCAACACTCCTGTCCAACTTGGTGTTGCCTGCAACCTTACTGAGGGTGCACTCAATCCCCTAGTACAGATCATTGATAAAAATATTGAAGAGAACTGGACTCAGTACTGAGCCCTAAGCAACAGCACTTGTGACCAGCCACCAACTGGATTTAACTCCATGCACCACAACCCTTTGGGCTCAGCCATATAATCAGCTTTTTACCCAGGGAAGAATTTACTCATCCATTCCTTGAGCAGCCAGCTTCTTTAGCAAAATGCTGTAAGAAACAAGTGTCAAAGGCTTTACTGAAGTCCAGATAAACAGCATCCACAGCTTTTCCCTTGTCTACTAAGTAGGTTCACATGTCACAGAAAGAGATCAGGTTACTCTATACTGTATCCAGGGCTGCATTTGGCAAAGTATTGTCATCAGGTCAGGGGAGGTGTAACTGCCCTTTTACTGAGTACTGGCGAGGCTACTCGTGAAGTACTATGGGCTCTTCTGCACATGGATATAATGGAGAGAGTCCAGTGAAAGCTCATGAAGATATTGAAGGAAATGGAGCATCTCTTCTTTAAGGAAAAGTTGACAGACCTGTGAATGTCAATGATTTTGTTACCTTTCTCAAAGACGTCCCTAGCAGTCTGGCCCTACACAATGATGTCATTGATGAATTGTGTATGTTCTGGAGCTTTACCTTTCTCCAATGCATTGTGGATCCCTGAGTGACAGATTGTTGAGCTGTGTTTCCACCCCTGAGGCAAATGGTTGAACTGGTACTGGATTCCTCCCCAGTTGAATGCAAACTGAGGCCTGCACCCCTTTGCTATGGGAATGGAGAATAAAGCATTAGCAATGTTTATGGTAACATACCATTTGTCTTCCTTTGATTCCAGCTCATACTGGAGCTCCAGCATGTCTGGTACAGCTGTACTCATGGGTGGAGTCACCTCGTTGAGGGCATAGAAGTCTACTGTGAGTCACCAGTCTCCGTTAGGCTTGCACACAGGCCAAATCAGACTGTTGAATGGTGAATGAGCTTTCTCGATGACAGCCTGACTCTCCAGTTGACGAATCAGCTGATGAATGGGCAACAAAGAGTCACGGTTAGTTCTGTGCTGCCTGTTGTGCACAGTTTGAGTAGCAATTGGCAGTTTCAAATCCTTTATGTCATGATGTCCCACAACTACAGATTATCTGATTATTAGGTCTAACAGATAATTTCAATTTACTGACCTCAGTCTCTACAGATGCAATTCCAAAAGCCCATTTGTGACCCTTAGGATCTTTGAAACAACCTTGTCTCAGAAAGTCAATTCCCAGAATGCAAGGCACATCAGGACCAGTTACAATAGTATGTTTCTTCCACTCTTTACCAGTTAAACTTCTTTCAGCCTGCAACTTGGTTAACTCTTGAGATCCACCAGTGATTCCAGAAATAGCAATAGACTCTGTCCCTTTGCAATTGGATGGCAATAAAGTACACTGAGCACCTGTGTCAACTAAACCCTGTATTTCCAAACGTTTGAACTGCCAGGCCACCTAATGAATACATTCCAATTGATTTGGTTTTCTCCACTATCCCTTTCCTCCTCCTGGCTGGAAGCAGGTCACCCCTAATGCTGAACATGGCACGTGGGGTGTGCACAGTGATTGGTGTTGTTAGGTTGAGAGAAATTGCAATTGTTGGAATAATTGCAGTTACTCTGGGGAGCTGCAAAAGTGACAGCTACTTCTCTGGCATTGTTGCCTCTGTTTCTGCCACTCTGCAGTTCCCTGACTCTCTTCAAAAGAGCTGAAGTAGGCTGACCATCCCACTTGTTCATATTCTCACCAAATTGGTCACGCAAGATTATCCACAATGACCCATGTGATTGCTGATGTCCAGGTGGAATTTGTCTCCTGGTAGCAGAACCACCCCTTGTGTGAGAGGATCGCCTATGGGACACCGGAGCAGTCTCTCTTCTGGAGGAGTTATTCCCAGTGTTTGCACCCTGCAGTTCCCTTGCTCTAGCCCATAGAGCTGAGGTAGGCTGGCCATGCCATCTGTCCATGTTCTCACCATGGTCACAGAGAGTTCTGCACAGTGAGCCCCAAGATGTCCCCTGTCTGGCTTGGGCTGGTCTCCTACGAGGAGGATGAGCATAGCAATGTGTTTCTTACAGCTGAAACATGTACCCATTCAGAAGGTGAAGTGTGTTTTCCTCCTTCTTCAGTTAAGAGACAAAGGCCTTAAGCTCATTCATGTCGCTAGTCAGAGTTTCCACAGCTGATATTAGAGCCTTTCTAGAGACACTGTCTTCAAACTGCCTCAGATCATTAACAAACTCACAGACAGTTGGGAGATTTTTAAGGTCTCTGCCCAAAAGTAGTCCTCCCAATGTGTATACATACATAGAAGGGGCACCTTGGATCAGTGCTGTGAGGACTTGGGCCCAAAGTGTGTGTGTGCCATCTAGCCTCCCCAGCTCTGTATCCACACCCCCCATCCCTCAATAAGGACCCCAACTGCTTAGATTCTCTCTGGTCTAATTCTGGTGTCTCTGCCCCTGCATCCCAACAGCTCAAGAGCCAGGCCAATAGAGACTGGCCGTTTGCCCTTGCATAATCCTGCTGTGTTTGGCTGCTTTCCTTTCGAGGCAAGCTTGTGATTGTGACTACCTCGATACCAGATGCATTTCCATCTGATGCATTTTGCTGGGGATTGCTGGTTCCAGTGGAGCTGCCTTCCACTGGGTCTACATCTGGGAGAGGTCTGTCTGTTCTCTGTTCCTTTTTCCTGTGAGTGGTGACAGGACCCAGAGAGATTGAATGCATAGGAACAGCTGTTTGTTCGGGAATGGCCGTGGGTGGAACTGCATTTGAGACGGGACTGCTGCTGCCCCCCATGCCCCCATTCTCAATCTGCAGGGTTGCAGCTCTGCTAGGAGGGCCAGTCTGAGTACCGCCACACCACCTGCTGCATCGTCAGTTACCGGGCAGACGTGCCCTCCCCCAGCTTATTTCTTTACCAAATGTCCTAATTATGGCGGCTACATGCAGCTGCCACGTGGTCAAGGCTAGGAGAGTGATAATTCCTCCCATGATGCAAATACCGCTAGGAAGTACCATTTATCCCCCAAAATATCTGCATCTTGAATGTCCCAGCACACATTCTCAGAGTGATTCCATGCATCAGTTGCATTCCCAAATCTGGTAAAGTTTCCAACAGAATCCACTAAATACACGTACAATCTCACAGGTAAGCCTTTAAAAGTCAAATACCATATCAATTACTACCTAGACTACATGATACATTATGAATTTATCTACCCAGCTCCAAAACATCCATCCAAAAGCCTGACTTATTCAAACTCTTAGAACATCCATTTTTATCCTCTAAAACTTGTCTAAAATAATTATTTTGTACCTAGCCCGATGTTGAGATGCCAAATTAATTGTCCTGGTTCTAGTTTAAATTTCCCAAAGACTCAAAATATATATAGCTAACAGAACCAATACAATTATAGGATACCTTCCCCTCTTGCCCTTTTTAAAAAGAAAGCAATTAGATATAGAGAGGGAAAGGTTAAACACACCCAAATAAGTAGTCATACTTTAATTTGGAAGTTAAAAAACCCACAACTTTAGCAATATATAGAAGGTTTGTAAGGTAGAGAGGTTACAAAGAAGTATAGGGAAGGGAAAGAAAAACCAAGATACAAGAAAACATATATACAACCAGATTGACTGTAATGGATGGAGGTAGATTTTCAGGATTTGTCTATCACATGGAAGGATGACCACATGGTAACACAGAAGCAACAGCAACAAGGTGGTAGCAAACAGACAGGCAGGGCAAGAGAAAGAGCACAACAGGAAGTTCTGCTGTTTTTATAGGGGGCTAGGCAGGCAGTGGGAGTGAGCTAACCGCTACACCTGGGGCCAGGTTCAGACCTACCCCTGGGGAGGAGTCAGGAGGACCTGGGGGCCAGTTCAAGACCACTCCCCAAGGAAGGTTAACCCTTTACACCTGCTTATGGCAGGGTGTTGGAACTAGATGATCTTTAAGGCCCTTTCCAATCATTTCATGATTCTATGGCCAGTACAATTTGTGAAGTGGGACAACATCAATGCCTGTTGCCCTGTTGCACTACTAGTGATTAGTGTCCTTTAACCACAAACTCAGAACAAGAAGTCTCAGCAACCCACTGAAGTGTTTCACACTGTTAGGTGTGAAAATGTTTGCATGCTGCATTGAAGGACCCCAGCCTAACTTCTCTCACTGTCATTTTAAGAGATGGTTATAATGCAGAGCACTTTATGCTTAGTGGTTTGTGGCTGACTATTCCTTGTTACTAATGTATTGGACATTTTGGGCTTTATGTGGAGTGGTGCTATAAATGGATGAGTCTTTTTTTTGTTTTATAACATATTCCTTAACATGCTACTTTTTTGTTCCTCATAAGTCTTTAAAAAGCAATTCTTTTTTCTTCTTTCTCTGCCTATTCCCTCTAGGTTACTTTGACATATATATTGATCAAGAGGTAAATACAGTACTTCATAACTGAGGATCACATTGGCTTTGGTATAAACCATCAAAAATTAATTAATTGTTGAGAAAACCACACCTCTGCATACATTAATGAAAAATAATCATACTTTTTTTTTGGTATTTGTATGTAAACAATCCTTTATTCCATGAAGACTAGCTAAAGTTAAAATTAATATTTTCACCTGTACCATTTGTTTTATCTGTGGTCTTAGCTGTGAAATTCTGGAGGTTTAAAATTCTGTTTTAAACATAAATATTCTATTCCCTGTAATTTTGTTTAGTTTGGTTTTGGTTTTTTTTTTAAGATATTATTACTGATTGGCAGGACAGATGTGTCCACATGTTTCTTTGAAGTTTGTAACTTACTCATTAAATAGCAAAATGTTAAATCTGGAGACCAAAGACACACAACCAACCAGCAGCCAACAGAGGTCAACCCAAAGTTATCAAGCTTTCACACCTGTGATTTACAGGAGAGGTCTCTTTTTAAATTAAATCACCTTGATTCAGCTCTACTGCACAATATCAGCCAGACAAAACAAAATGCTCATTGTTTGGCTATATCCAAATGCAGTGTTACACCTTCTTGACCTATTTTCTCGTTATGTAGAAATAGAGTAACCTTTTGTAATCCTTGTTAGTCTTATTTTAGCTCCATGAATAAGCCATATAAAGGATACTTTAAGAAAAGGCAGGTAATCCATAAGCTTTAAAGTTAACATTTAAATCTGTATCTACTAATACTAGGCAAATTTAATTTTGTTTCACATTTTTGTCTTCTCTATCAAGTGGTATGCTCTCTGGTGCCTGTTGGAAATCAACATTAACACCGAGGGGAGGTAAACAGCCATCTCGTCTTCCCCATGCCAGGTGTTCACTAACTGTAAAACTAAATAATGGATAATAATGCAATCTAGCGTATTTATCAATCCACCTATCTTCTTACAGTGCAAAAGAGGTCATTTGAGACCTGTCGTTTTTTTCAGCTCTTACTATTCGTCAACAAGGAGCTGCCTGCAAAGCTGCTGAGCAAAAAGAAGGCCACATTCATTACCTGGAAACAATAACAGAGTGTGACACCACATTAAGTAGTAATTAGGTTTGACCCAAGCCAGGATACAGTTGATGTCACCAGTAGCACTCAGAATTAACTTCACACAAAAGGATATGAGGTGAGACTGATTTAATGACGACCAAGACACTCTTTTTTCCCACGAACTTCCAGTCTTTGAGAGAAAGGGAGAAAAAGCATAGAGATGATCACTGTATTATTAGAAAGGGTAAGCAGCCTCATGCCCTTAAGAAAGCAATCAAGAACACCATCATTTTCATGAGCTGGAAGGTAGCAATAAGAAGATAATATTCATCTGAACATAGAGATCACTCTATAGTCCCCTAGATTTTTGATGCTAAAAAGAAAGGCAAAATACAAAAAATAATCTTTTATTCCTCCAGAAACTTCATAGGGAGAACAAGAATAATGTCTGTAAAAATGACAACCCAGTTCTTAAAGAACTTGAGTGCAGTGGTAAAACACCGAGGGCAGGGAGTTTAGTGTGAAAGCACTTGATGGGTGGTTAAACTACCAATCTTTGCTGTGACAAATTAGTTCTTTGTCACTGTTTGTTGACTTTTCAATACTTCTGGTCCTTCATTTTCCATTAGAGTAATCACGAAGTTCTTGGAGGATGGCTAAGTAAAATTTAAGTGACAGAGACAGGTAAATTAAATATAGTTTTGGCTGTGCAACTATGAGATCAAGTGCTATGTTACACCTGACATCTGTTTGTTTTCTTTCTCTTTTTCAGTCTCCCTGTCAAGTGACTACTTATAAATAGCTTTAACCTATGCAATCTGTTGTTACGCTATCAACCCATGCACAGCATCCTCGTTTTTACTATAGCATTACACTTAATCAGCTTGCTTTCACCAATGCCATAAAAAAACCCAAAACACCCATCCAAGTGAAGTACACAATTCCAAACCTCTGTTTAGATGCAAAGAGCACCTTCTCATGTGTTTGTTACACCACATTCCCTTTCACTTACTGGGCTCAATTAGTCTTGCAGTACATCTTAGCTGTATTTATTTAGGGAGGCTATTTATTAACGTACCTTATTGGAAAGGGCAGCGAAAGCCTTATTTCGTGTAGTTGATTAGGTAACTGAAGACTGATCATTATGTATTGTCTCTTTCGTGCACTTCCACGGTTAGATTCCTTCCTTGCTTTGCAGCATTGTAATCTGCTAGAGGCAAAATACTACTGTCACTGAAGCTCATAACAAAATACAGTTTCTTTGTTGAACCAAATAGCAAATTGTAGCTCTATCATCATCTTTCTGTCCTTGTTGTAGGAGCAGAAACTCTGTGGATTGCAGTTTATTAAAGGTAAGATGTAAGCACTGAATATAGATCTATCTTTATCTCATACACATGGGGGATAGTCACAAATGAGTAAATACACATTATTTTTTTTCCCAAGAATATTCAGAGTTGTAGCCACCACAGGGATGGTAACTCAAATGCCTCCTGGGGTAGCCTGTTCCAATGTTTAGCAACTCTTTCAGTTAATTAATTTTTCCTAATACAAATTTGAACCTCACCTGTCACAATCTGAAGCCTTTTCCTCTTCTCCTGTCACTTGTTATTTGGGAAAAAAGATTGGTACTCAGCTTGCTACAACTCTTTTTCAGGTAGCTGTAGAGAGTGGTAAGATCTCTGCTCAGCCTTCTTTTCTGGAGACTGAAGAACTCTTCATGAGTCTTGTGCTCCAGACCTGCCACTAGCTTTGTTGCCCTTCTTTCAACATGTCTTTCTCATGGTGAGGGACCTGAAGCAGAAGGTACAGCCTCACCAATACTGAGTACTGGGGTATAATCACTTAACCAGTCTCACTGGACACACTTTTTCTTGATACAAGCCAGGATGCTATTTGCCTTCTTGGCCACCTGAACACACTGCTGTCTCACATTCCGCCAGGTCTCAAGCAGTACTTCAGGTTGTTTTCTGCCAAGTAGCTTTTCAGACACTCTCCCCCAAACCTGTAGTATTGCATGGAGTTGTTATGACCCAAATGCAGCACCCAGCATTTGGCCTTATTGAACTTTATACTTGTACAGGGTTAACCCTCCTGGGGGAGTGATCTTAAACCTGACCCCAAGTGGTCTTGACCCCTCCCCAGGAGTGGGTCTGAACACTACCAGGTGTGGTGGTTAGCCCACTCCCATTTCTTGTCTAAGATCCATAAAAGCCAGGGGACTTCCTGTTTGTCTCTCTCCCCTACCTTCCTGCTCACCAGCAATCACCATTCCTGTTTCCTGCTGCATTTTGTGTCACCCCGTGGCCATCATCCATGAGGTGGACTCTGGGAATGCAGTGTGAGAAGAATAATAACAAGCGAACCCTGACCTTGGTTCCCACAGCTGGCTACCTTGTCTGAGGAGAAGGATAGATTAGTTGGACATCTTGTTAATGAGAAAACAAGGTGTGGTGTATGTAAAAGACTGGGTTGTTCTTGCCTAATTATGCTAATGTGTAGGTGTGTGCTCTATGCTCAAGATTATATAACGAGAGCCAGAACAATCAATAGAGGTCTCTGGTATAATTCACATTGAATCGACTGGAGTCCATGTGGCATCACTCTGATCACACTGATCTGTGTGAGCTTTGGTCATGTTCTCCCACAGCAGCAAACAGGTAGCTGCTACAGTGGACAAAACCCATTGCCATAAAATCTGACTGTATATTTACATATTTTGTATCTTGTTCTCCCTTCCCTATATCTTTGTAACTTCCCTACCTCATATACCTTTTATTTATTGTTGAACTTTTCTTCTTTTAACTTCCACATCACAGTGAGATTATTTATTTGGGTGTGTTTGCCTTTCCTCTCTCTCCATCTAATTCCTTTTTCTTTGGGAAAGAAGGGGGGAGAGGGAAAGGCATCCTATAAATTGTTATTGGTTCTATCAACTGTATTTGAGTCTCTGGGAAATATAAATTAAAACTGAGACAATACTGTTGATCTTGAGCCATCTATCCAGCCTGTTGAGGTCTTTCTGTAGACCTTTCTACCCTCAAGCAGTGGTAAGATGTGTACTCTGCAAATTTACTGAGGTTGCAGCTCTCCTCTGGATCATTGATAAAGATATTAAAAAGAATTGGCCCCAGTACTGAGCCCTAATGAACACCATTTGTGACCAGCCACCAACTGGATTTAAATCCATTCAGCAGCACTTTTTCATTCTGACATGAAACAGTTTTGGATGATTTTAACAATTAGCACTGAATCTTTCTAAACTGGTGTGGTTTCAATCCTGCTATTAAAATAATTTACTTAGTGTGGTCAGTGACTTCAAATATAGGTATCTGGAGAGGGCTTACATTGTCCCTTCCTCTCCCTTCATTTTAAAAAAAAATGAACTAAATAAAGATAGCCCAGGTTTAAGAAGTCTCAGTGAAGTGAAAGGGAGCTGCAAGTATTAAGTGCTATTAAACAAAGAAAAATGAGACATGGAATGGCAAAGATTAATTTCCCCATGTTTGTAATGAAAACTCTTTGAGGAAGTGATGTTTCCTAGCTCTTGTTCATTTCAAAGGTGAAAACCAACCGTAAATAGACTTGGCAAAGAATCTTGAAAACGAATCTTCAGAAGGAATAATAAGCTTATGCAACAGCAGAATTTGCCATGGTATTTCTCAGCTCATGGAAGTGCAGAGATGAGTGAGGTCTCGTATTATTTAGCTGTTCAGTAATGAACATTTTAACGTAAAATATAGGCTTCTCTTAAAGAGGCTGCTGTTCTTCAGATAGAGAATAATGCTTCCAAAGACATTAGTTCAACGTGTCAGCTTGTAATTAAGTCCTGTGAGTTAAAATGTTAGTTGTTACTTTAAGCCATGCCTAAAAATGAAATTGCATCAGTAAATATTGTTTTAAACTAAAACCTCTGCATATTATTTTCCCCTGATTCTCATTTTTTGATGTCAGAGTGCCCTAACATTTAAAATCAATTATCTTAAGAATAACATGAAAGAGATATGTAATCTACTTATCTACTTATGTAGGGATATATTTTATGGCTAAGTGGTGACTTTACAAAGATCAAAATATTGTACAAAATTGAAAAAAAAAAAAATCTCCCAATCTATAAATACTAAAAAAAAAAAGGGTAAACATATTAAACAAAGAACTACCAAGAATGCAGCATGGAATAAAGGAAATTAAAAGAAACAAAGAGAGATTAGATCACTGAAGCTACAATTACATTGTTATAATCTGATGTCTGAATTTCAGTTGCATTTGTAAAGTCAAGGAGTTATTTTTTTAGGCATTTTTAAACAAAGAGACAGGTCCTCTAATAGTCTTGGATTCCAGTTCTACGAATGAGTGCTTATGGACGCTTCTCCCTGTGTACAAAATGAATTCATTATCAGCACGAATCTAGTAGCTAGAAGATACAGAAATTTAGCAGCATTTATAGATTCCCAACCTACAAAGCCAGCAACAGATAAAGGAAGTCCTCAGAGTCTTTAGTACTTTTGAAAATATTGTTTGATTCTGCAATAAATCACCCCACAGACTGTCCTGGATTGAGCTAGAAACAAACTAATTCTGTTCAGAGATTTTACTTTTCAGCTGGAAACCTGACCTGCAGGATATTCCATTCCATTTCATACCTGTCATATTAGGTGATTTGGGTTATTAGGATCGACCTCTCTTCTTCCATGGCTATTGTCCGAGGAGGAGTCTGTCTCTTCTGCCTTTGATCCCAGCTGGTGAGCGCTCCTGAATACAGTTCCAGATTCCAGCTCCTGAATCCTGTTCCCATTTTCCACTGAGTTGAGTCTTGGACCTCTGCTATGAGGACAGGCTGAGACAGTTGGGGCTCTTCAGCCTGGAGAAGAGAAGGCTCTGAGGAGACCTTAGAGTGGCTTTCCAGTATCTGAAGGGAGCCTACAGGAAAGCTGGGGAGGGACTATTTACACGGTCTAGTAATGTCAGGATGAGGGGGAATGGGTTTAAGCTGGAAGAGGGGAGATTTAGACTGGATGTTAGGAGGAAGTTCTTTACAGTGAGGGTGGTGAGACACTGGAACAGGTTGCCCAGGGAGGTTGTGGATGCTTCCTCCCTGGAGGCGTTTAAGGCCAGGCTGGATGAGGCCTTGAGCAGTCTGCTCTAGTGGGAGGTGTCCCTGCCTATGGCAGGGGGTTGGAGCTGCATGATCCTTGAGGTCCCTTCCAATCTAAACCATTCTATGATTCTATGATTCTTAGTGCCTGCCCACAGAATCAGTGTTGAAAGTGATGTAATTGCTGTCAGGGGGTTGGGTTCAGTATTGATTTCTATGTATTTGCATGTATTTATTTTGATTGCTATTAATTTCATTACAGCTGTGTTAGCTTTTTTTCCCCAAACCCTGAGTCTCTCTCCCTACTCCCTTCCTCTTCCCCTCTGAGAACAGATGGGTTAACATATAATGTCTGTCACTCATAGTAGCTGACCTAGTCCCAACCCAGCTGACAAGCCACTTTTCTTCCACTGTCTTAGAGTAACTTCTACCTTTTCTCTCATCTTGTGTGATGAGTTTTCCACACAAAATATCCTAGTCACTGTTTTTCTTCATGTAAAGTTATTCTAATGCTTTTAGAAAAAAGAAAAATGCTGCCTTTGTAATAAATTTCTGAAGGCATTATTGATCCTGATAGCAATTGTCATCATTGTTTTCTTTATTTAAAAAAAATACCCTAATGTTATGCTTAAGACTAACTGTCTGAGAGGCATAACTAAAATTGAAGGTGATGGATTTCCAAGGATCATCTCTTCCAAGCTCAAGAACATAAAGGAATTCAAGCATAGGTAACAGAAAGCCTGAACAGATGCCCATATCAAAACTCAGAGACATAAAGAAAGTATTCAAGAGGTGAGACTAGGTTCTGGGAATTCAGAATGAACATAGAGACGCTGCCTGTACATGTAGAAAAGGGGCTAGGAGAGTAAAAACCCACATAGATTTGAATCAGAAGTGGGACATGAAGAGCAGCAAGAAGGGTTTGCAAGGGTACATCACTTGCTCAAGGAAGACTAGAGAAAACATGGGCCTATTGCTGCTTTGCATTGATCTTTATTGGTAGAATCTGTCTTCAGGAGCCCCAAAATACTGAGACTTGTGATAAAGTCTGGGGGAAGGAAGACTTTACTCACAGTGGAGGAAAATCATAGAATCATAGAATTAATCAGGTTGAAAGAGACCTCAAAGATCATCCAGTCCAACCTATCACCTAGCCTTTTCCAATCAACCAGACCATGGCATTAAGTGCCTCATTCAGTCTTTCCTTCACTGCAAACATTAAAGCTGCTGTTAACAACACCGAATGCCAGAGAAACATATATGGAAGCCAAAACTGTAACTTTCAGAAGACACAAGAAGTTCCAGGCAGGAAACCTGAAGATGAAATTCTTAGAAGCAGAACCAAAAGATCAGTATGTACACAAAGCATACACATGCCAAATACATGAGGCCTGATGGAGTGTGCCTGTGAGTGCTGTGACGATGGACAGGTGTCATTATGAAGCCACTGTTGATTATCTTTGAAAAGATTGTGGCAAGTAGGAGAGGTTCTTGAGGACTGGATGAGAGCAAATGTCACTCTGCTGTTCAGCAAGGACAAGAAGAAATTTCCAGGATATTGCAGGACAGTCAACATTAAGTCATTCCCTGGTGAGGTGGTGGAGGAACTAATCCTCTAAATAATTGCTATATGTATGAAGGACAAGAAGGTGATTTATAGTAGTAAGTATTAAGGGGAAATCCCGTGGGACCAACCTGACAGCCTCCTAAACCAGAATGGCTAACTCACTGTGTGAGGGGGGTCAAAGAAGATGAAGGCATAGTGCTGTCCAGCAACAAGACAATGGTCACAAACTCAGATACAGAAAATTCCACTGAAACAAAAGAATATGTCTCTCTTTACTGTAGGGATAGTCCACGATAGAAGAGGTTGCTGGCAGAGGTTGTGGCATGTGCCTCTCTGGCAACTTTCGAAGTCCAACTGGATATAAGTCCTGGGCAACTTGCTTTTGGTAACCCTTCAAGCAGAGGTTCAGACTGAAGAGTCTCCAGAGGCACTTGCCATCCCCACATATGCTGTGATTCTGTGATCATTAAAGCTGTATACTCCTTGCAACAAAACATGCAGTAAGACCAGCACTGGGAAGAAACAACAGTGAGTTATGGTCACTGTTGATTCCCTCCTATGCAGAAAGGGAGCATGCATTTACAGACCTGACCCTCATTACATGGAAGTGTGCTGCCTCCCTGGGGCCCACATTAGACACACAAGACTGAAGAGCCTAGTACATAAAATCCATTTGTGCTCTTTCAGGTGGGTACAAAAGATGTTGCAACAAAAAGTTTGAGGCAAAACAAAACAGATTGCAGAGCTCTGAAAAGAATTGTAAAACATTAGGAGAACAGGTTGTGTTTTCCACATTCCTCCCAAAAGTGAGGGAAGGTTTTGGAAGAAACAGGTGAGGCCAGGACACCAGTATCTGGCTCCAGTACTGACACCTTCACCAAAACTTTGGGGCTTTAAACCATAGAAGTGCCCTTGAGAGACAAAATATGCTGGAGCCTAGTGTGATCTACCAGGCCTGATGGTGGAAATGCATCTTTGGGTGTAAGCTCATGGGACTGATAAGAAACATTTAAACTAGGATTGATGGGAGAAGAGTACTTACTTGGCAGCAAGTAAGCCAAGAATGGACGTGACATTGCCTAAGGGTGGCAATGCTAGTGGTAACATTTATACTGCTTCTGGGGCCATGGACGGCTCAAGAGCATATCTGGACTAGTCCTACACCAACGCACACAGTATGTAAAATAAACACAGTGAACTGGAAGTGATCAGCTCCTAGAGCTACAGTGTTACTGATATTACTGAGTCCCAGTGAAACAAATCCCACATTTGGAGTGCTGTGGTGGAGGGCTGCAGGCCCTTCAGAAGGTTTAGGCAGGGCAGATGAGGTGGAGGTGTAACATTTATACGTAAGGGAGAGCTTTGATTGTATAGCTCTTACAGTTAGAGCTGACGTGGTTGAGAACCTCTGGGTGAGGACCAGTAGGGTAGAAATCAAGAATGTTGTCATGGATGCCCGCTACTGGTCACCCAGCCAGGCTGTATAGTACTCATTAATTATCCTGTGGATAATTAGGATAAGCTTCTGGATTGGTAGCCCTTGCCCTGGTGTGATCCACAAGTCCTGACTGGAAAAATTCAGGAGACTTGTGGACATCAGTGCAGAATATCATATTACTGTGATGAGCAGGTCTTTGGAATGATTGATGTTTGTAGGAGATAACTTCTTGTCATAACTATTTAATGAGCCAGCTAGGAAAGATGTTCTCCTAGACTTGTTGTTTATTAGTAGAGAAAGACTTGGGGGAATGTGATGGTAGATGGCTGTCTTGGCTACAATGGTCATGAAATGGCTGAGTTTAAATTTTTCAGCATAATGAGGAGAAAGGGCACCAGAGCTGCTAGTCTGGCCTTCAGAAGAGCAAACTTCAGGAGATTCAGGGAGCTATTTAGCAGACTGCTTTAGGAACCTGCTTTTGAGAGTTTAGGAATCCACACGTGCTGGTCAGTCTTTGAGAAGCACTTTTCAGAAACACAGTAGCAGGCAATTCCACTGTATTAAGTCAAGCCAGTGGCTGAACAGGGAACTCATTGCGAAGCTCAAGAGGAGAAAGAAATTGCTTGAACTCTGGAAGTGAGGTCAGACTTTACAGGAAGATCACAGATCTGTGATTCATATGTGCAGGGGGAAAACATATGAGGCCTAAGCTCAATTAGACATGAAACATTGTGCCAAATATCATGAAGGTCTTTTAAAAGTATGTTAACAGCAAGATGAGATCTAACAAAACCCATTGAACTGATACTTGTTGAACATAGTCATCTGACTAATAGAGATGAAGGAAAACCACAGACATTCAATGCTGCTTTTCTCTTGGTCTTTGATTGTACAGATAGATTTTGGGCTGCCTTGTCTCCTGAGCCAGAGAATTGTATGTGTCAAAACAGTGAATTTCCCTTTACGGACACTGAAACTGTAGGGGAGCAGATGTATCAGCTAAACGTTCACAAGTTTTTGGGTTGTTTTTTTTTTTTTTTTTTTT
>WAAF01011629.1:0-57103 GCA_013400475.1 Tricholaema leucomelas
CTCTCCATATGGGAGATGCTCAAGTCCCCAGTAATCCTGGCAGCTCTCTGCCGGACTCTTTCCAGCAGGTCCCTCTCTCTCCTGAACTGAGAAGCCCAAATTTTGACACAATACTCCAGGTGTGGTCTCACTAGGGCAGAGTAGAGGGGGAGAAGAACCTCCCTAGACCTGCTGGACACACTTTTTTTGATGCATCCCAGCATGCCATTGGCTGTCTTGGCCACAATGTCACATTGCTGGCCCATGCAGAACTTGCTGCCCACCAGGACTCCAAAGTCTTTCACACCTTTAGAGGAACACCAAGATGCAAATGTCCCAGAATGTATGTCCCAATGTTTTCCAGCCTTAAATAGAAAAATATATGATGGGTGAAGTATCTCACTCATGAGATACTTCTCAGGATAATACATTATGACAAATCCATATTTTCTTGCATATCTCCTTGTGCTTTAAAGCAGACTAAATTATCTTGCATGTTCATTTGGGTAAACTCTTTGTGTTAATGGACTTGAACTCCCAGCACAGGTTTGAAAAACACCAGATCTGAATATCTTACTCACAAGCCTGAGCAACGTTCCTCCACAACCAGGTCCTTGGGGAAAAATGAAAGAAGCAAGTAGCCAAAATGAACTCATCTTTTTGAGCCAGAGAATAGTGATGATTTTATTACATCCTGATGGTTATGATTGACTCGACGTGAAAATAGAAAGGAGAAATTGGAAAGACTAATTAGCTTCTTTTGTCCATTCCCTGAGGAACCTTCTACTGAAGGGGATAAAATGATCTTCATCTTCTTATCCATCATCAGAATTGATTCTGCATTACAAGCTGATATGTAGAACCCAGTCCAACAAGTCAATTCCCTAAGACTTTTTGAGTTGCAGATACTACAGGCAGCATGTTTTCTGCAAAATAAATTCGGGATCTGTGAGTCTTCCCAAACTCAGATGGACAATTTAGAATGAGTGATTAACAGGTATCAGTACTTCTTCCATGATGCAAATCACTTTTACTGAGAAGAATCATAGAATCATAGAATCAAGCAGGTTGGAAGAGACCTCCAAGATCATCCAGTCCAACCTAGCACCCAGCCCTATCCAGTCAGCTAGACCATGGCACTAAGTGCCTCAGCCAGGCTTTTCTTCAACACCTCCAGGGACGGCGACTCCACCACCTCCCTGGGCAGCCCATTCCAATGCCAATCACTCTCTCTGCCAACAACCCCTCCCAACATCCAGCCTAGACCTTCCCCAGCACAACTTGAGACTGTGTCCCCTTGTTCTGTTGCTGGTTGCCTGGGAGAAGAGACCAACCCCCACCTGGCTACAGCCTCCCTTCAGGTAGTTGTAGGCAGCAATGAGGTCTCCCCGAGCCTCCTCTTCTCCAGGCTGCACCCCCCCAGCTCCCTCAGCCTCTCCTCACAGGGTTTGTGTTCCAGGCCCCTCACCAGCTTTGTTGCCCTTCTCTGGACACTTTCCAGCACCTCAACACCTCTCTTGAATTGAGGGGCCCAGAACTGGACACAGGATTCAAGCTAAATCAGCTTTCTTCTTGAAAAACATTGATTCTAAACTGGAGTTTTCTGTGTGCTGCTTTCACAAAGACAGTTCAGGTTCAACCTGTGGGCACTGTGAACTCAGATGGAGAAAAAATGCCTTAGGCTGCTATTTGATCTTATAGAATCATAGAATCATTAAGGTTGGAAAAGACCTATAAGATCGCCAAGTCTAACTGAATCAATTTGGACTTGCATCTCACTTTCCCAGGTGAGTCACCTACCATTGTCCTGATCTGCCTGACTGTAGTTAATCAGTTAAATATGTGTAGGGTATAGAGAGAAACTTCTACACTGGTTTATTGGGTTTTGGTTGTAATTACCTGGTTGGTTGGTTCGGTTCTATTCTATTCTATTCTATTCTATTCTATTCTATTCTNNNNGTTCTGGCGCTGGCCACCTGAGAGAAGAGAGCAACCTCCTCCTGGCTACAATCACCCCTCAGGTAGTTGTAGACAGCAATAAGGTCACCCCTGAGCCTCCTCTTCTCCAGGCTAAACAATCCCAGCTCCCTCAGCCTCTCCTCGTAGAGCTTGTGCTCGAGGCCTCTCCCCAGCCTCGTCGCCCTTCTATTTGAGAAAAGAAGAACCAGCATTCTTGACCAGGTGGGCAAGGTTAGCCAACAGCAACCCAACTTGGATTAGCAAAAGTGTGGCCAGCAGGGCCAATGACTTGATTGCCCCTCTGTACTCAGCACTGCTGATGCCACACTTCAAACGCTGGGTTCAGTTCTGGGACACTGAGATGCTGGAGTGTGTCCAGAGAAGGGCAACAAAGCTGGTGAAGGGTTTAGAGCACAAGTCTTGTGAGGAGTGACTGAGGGAACTGGGGTTGTTTAACCTAGAGAAAAGGAGACTGAGGGGAGACCTCACTCTCTACAACTCCCTTGTGTTACTTCTCCCAAGTGACAGAAGATTAGGAAAGAGGAAATGGCCTCAAGGTGCATCGGGAAGGTTTAAGTTGGATATTAATAACAACTTCTTCCTCAAAAGGGTTGTCAAGCCTGCAGCAGGCTGCCCTAGAGGGACTGAAAAGCCATGTAGATGTGGTACTGAGGGACACATTTTAGTGGCCACCTGGAAGTGCTGGGTTAACTTGATGGGTTGATCATCCCAGATAACCAGCAACAGAACAAGGGGACACAGTCTCAAGTTGTGCCAGGGGAGGTCTAGGCTGGATGTTAGGAGGAAGTTGTTGCCAGAGAGAGTGATTGGCATTGGAATGGGCTGCCCAGGGAGGTGGTGGAGTCGCCGTCCCTGGAGGTGTTGAAGAAAAGCCTGGATGAGGCACTTAGTGCCATGGTCTGGTTGACTGGCTAGGGCTGGGTGCTAGGTTGGCCTGAATGATCTTGGAGGTCTCTTCCAACCTGCTTGATTCTATTCTAATCTGAAAGGTCTTTTCCAACCAAAGCAGCTCTATGATTCTGTATGTGACCAGTAGAACTATATAGACAGCTTTAAGCTGCCTTCAGCCCTGCCTGATCTCAGGCTAACTGAATAAATTTAGAGCACCTCTGTCACTGACAGCTCCTCCTCTGCCACTCTGCAGAACTGCTGGCAGTAACCAAAAAGTGTTTAAGGGGATTGACTACTTATCTGGGGGGGGGAAATGGTGTGGCATTGACATTTTATTTTGTCGACACACAACAAACTGAGCTAGAATTGTAAATTTTGCCGTGGAGAAATGTCAGTCAATACAGATGTGACACTCTATGAGATGGAAAGTCAGCTGGTAGCACTAGCTGTAGTGTTGGGAAATCATCTTAACCAGCCCCTGCCAGGAGTGCACAAATAAAATCTGGGTTCAGATTTTCAAGTATAATTGATAAATTGCTCTTTTCAGAATGTGGTGGAAATACTAACATGGGGCAGGGACAGGTTGAGTGACTTGGGAGGTGGCATGTGGATCTGTTGGAAAGGGTCTAGAGGAGGGACACAAAGATGATCAGAGGCCTTGAACACCTCTTGCCAGGCAACCAGCAACAGAACAAGGGGACACAGTCTCAAGTTGTGCCAGAGGAGGTCTAGGCTGGATGTTAGGAGGAAGTTGTTGGCAGAGAGAGTGATTGGCATTGGAATGGGCTGCCCAGGGAGGTGGTGGAGTCGCTGTCCCTGGAGGTGTTCAAGAAAAGCCTGGATGAGGCATTTAGTGGCATGATCTATTTGACTGGATAGGACTGGGTGATAGGTTGACTGGATGATCTTGGAGGTCTCTTCCAACCTGCTTGATTCTATGATTCTCTCCTATGAAGAGAGACAGAGAGTTGGGACTGTTCAACCTGAAGAAGAAAAGGCTCCAAGGAGACCTTATAGCAGCATTCCAGGAACTGAAGGGGACCTACAGGAGGGCTAGGGAGGGACATTTTAAAAGGCCTTATAGTGATTTAGATTAGGCATTAGGAATAGATTCTGTTCTGTGAGGGTAGTGGAACACTTGCATGGGTTGCTCAGAAAAGATGTGGAAGCTTCATCCCTGGAAGTGTGTAAGACCAGGTTGGATGAGGCTTTGAGCAGCCTTGTCTAGTGGGAGGTGTCCCTGCCCATGGCAGGGTGGTTGGAACTGGGTGGCCTCAGGTCCCTTCAAACTCAAGCCATCCTATGTTGTGGTTGCTCTGTATTATGCCAAGACAGATCATTCAGCCCCTACATTGTTTCCTATTCTCTGTCAAGGAGTGTTTGGGCTATGACTGTGTGTGGCATGAACACCTTCTGTGTATTCACAAGCATTTTATATGGAATACAAACTGAGGCTGCAGCTTCAGACTGGGAATTCTACATGGTTCCATAATTCAAATAATTCACATAACTCAAATAAGTATATAATAAAATAATTCAAATAATGCCTGGTTAGATTTGCACCATTAAAACAGAGAAAATGTTACAAGACAAGAGGAAACAGCCACAAGCTGAGCCAGGGGATGCTCAGGTTGGAGATTAGGAAAACTTCCTCTACAGAAAGGATTATCAAGCTGTGGAACATGCTGCCCGGGGAGGTGGTTGTGACAGTGGAGGTATAGGCTGGATGTCAGGAGGAAGTTCTTCACAGAGAGAGTGATTGGCATTGGAATGGGCTGCCCAGGGAGGTGGTGGAGTCACCGTCCCTGGAGGTGTTCAAGAAAAGCCTGGATGGGGCACTTAGTGCCATGGTCAAGTCGACTGGATAGGGCTGGGTGCTAGGTTGGACTGGATGACCTTGGAGGTCTCTTCCCACCTGCTTGATTCTATGATTCTATGATGGAGTCCTCATCCCTAGAGGTCTTTAAAAACTGTGTGGATGTGGTGCTGAGAGCCATGGTTTAGTGAGAGAGGTTTAGCAGAGAGTTTAAGGTGAGCTGTTGGACTTGATGATCTCAAAGTTCTCCTCCAACCTCAGCAGTTCTGTGCTTCTATGAAAATCCAGAGCATAAATACCACACCCCCATAAAACTTTCTGGTTATGCACAGAATCCCTACAGAACAGGATCAGAGGAGATGACAGTAGGAGAAATGACCCAGTTGATGGGTACATCAATATACACAAACTTAAGGGAAAAGATTATATATATATATATATATATATATATCTCAAACTGATTATCCAGTTCTGTAAAAGAGCAATATTAAAGAAATCATTTGCTGGAATAATCAATGTTGGCATTACTCCAAGGATATGTGGTTTTTAGCATCTCTATATTAAACTGGGAGTTTGGAATGAAGTGGGGTTTGTAATAGCTAGCTGTGAGACACTAGAGGGGGAGGGAGCCTTGATTTGCTTGAGGATAGGAAGGCTCTACAGAGGGACCTGGAGTGGTGGGCTGAAGCCAGTTGTATGGGGTTCAACAAGGCCAAGTGCTGGATCCTGCAATTAGGTCAAAACAACCCCCTAGATGCCCCAGGCTTGGGGCAGAGTAGCTGCAAACTGCTTGGCAGACAAGGCCCTAAAGGTATTGGTCCAAATCCAGATGAACATGAGACAACATTGTGACCAGATGTCCAAGAAGGCAAACAGCATCCTGGCTTGGATCAGGAATAGTGTGGCAAACAGGACCAGGGCAGTGATTGTTGCCCCTGTAGTCAGCACTAGTGAGGACATACCTTGAGTCCTGGGTTCAGTTTTGAGTCCCTTGACACAAGAATGGCATTGAGGTGTTGGAGTTGGTGTAGAGCGGAGCAACAAAGCTGCTGAAGTGCCTGGAGAGCAGGTTTTGTGAGAGCAGCTGAGGGAACTAATGTTGTTTAGCCTGGAGAGAAAGAGGTTCAGGAAAGACCTTCTCATTTTCTTCAACTCCCTGAGCAGAAATTGGAGCAAGGTGGGTGTTGGTCTCTTCTCCCTAGCAGCAAGTGACGGGACAAGAGGAAACAACCTCGAGTTGTACCAGGGAGGCTTGGATGGGATATTTGAAGAAACTTGCTCCTTGAACAGCTTGTCAAGTCCTGAAACAGACTGTCCAGGGAGCTGGTTGAGTTCCCATTCCTGGAGGTGTTTAAAAGGCACAGAGCTGTGGTGCTGAGGGACATGGTTTAGCACCAGAATTGACAGTTATTGATCTGAAAGGTCTTTTCCAACCAAAATAATTCCGTGTTTCTATATTCCACAAAGCAGCAGGGCTGCGTCTCATCATCACCATACACTGCAAACAACGTGTTACAGGTCACATAATTTTTGTACCCTTTTTAGATTTAGAATGAGATGGGAGAACATACATGGCAAAATCCTCCTCTCCTTCATCCTGGGTAAGATCCAGTGCTGCCTCCTCTAAATATCAGTGGAGGTGCTGCCGAAAGCCAGCCAAAGCAGGGGGCAGTCTCGTGGGAGCTATAGATAAAAACTCCTCAGTGCACCTCAGTCACTTAGCAATTTAAACCTCGTTGAAAGCTAATGGGACTTGAAAGCACTTGGAAAATTTCATTTTGTGAGAGCCAATTTTCACATAGAGCAACGTGCCGGCAGCGGAGGCTTGCTGCCTGGCCACCTCCAAGCAGGTAGGATTCAGTTTCTGCTTGAAAATCAGCCAGTTCCTATTCTCTCTGCTGTCCCTCGGCTGATAATGAGAGAAAGCTGTGTTTATTCCTGAGCAAACCCTCCTGCACCAGGCAGGATTTCTCCCCATAAAGCATTTCAGCTTGCTTTTTTAAGCAGCACTGGTTTTTTTTCCCCTGGAAATGTCAAGCTAACAAGATTCAGTGAGATCTGTTTCTTATTGACAATCCATCTACGGGGAGGAAATCATGAAAAACACCATTTAAATTCATAGCTCAGCCCTGATTAACCCACTTGGGTATAGCTGAGGTGACTTGCTGAGGAGCAGTGCTGCTGCATACCAGGGTTTGTTTTGCCTTGTAAGGTCGCTCTGTTGCAAAAGGCCAAACACCAGCAAGGAAAATACATGCTGGAGAGCTTACAGCTCAGATACTTCTGCATATGTTTGAAGCACACTCTAGATTCTGAAGTCTAGGTTAAAACTGGTGTTAGGAGAAACAAAACAGGTTTTCATTTGATTGTGAATTGAGATCTGGCAGAATTCTGCCTTACAAAAAGGTGTTCCTTACAAAAAAAGGTGTGAGGAAGTTCTTTGCTGAGGGTGTGGTCAGGCACTGGCACAGGCAGCCCAGGGAGGTGGTGGAGTCATCATCCCTGGAGGTGTTTAAAAGGAGAGTGGATGTGGCACTTGAGGCTATGGTCTTGTGATGAAGGATGCTGGGATGAAGGTTGGACTGGATGATCCTGGTGGTCCTTTCCCACTACAGCGATTCCTAGTGATTAGATGTTGTGCTGAGGGATTTGGTTTAGTCCAGGACTTGTCAGTGTGAAACTAATGATTGGACTCAATGAGCTTGAAGGGCTTTTCCAGTCTAAGAAATTCTGTGATTCTGTGATTCTGTGATCTGCCTTCCCAGACTGAGTTTGTCACTGCTTCTGCAAACAAGTGGCTCATCTCTGAATCTATTGCCATGGAGGAATCAGTTAAATCAGGTTTAAATCTGAGAGGAAGGAGTTTTTTCCAACCCTCACATAAGAGTAGCCACAGCACAGGTGCTCTTTAGGCTGCCTGGTGGCTTACGAAGCTGGTGAGGGGGCTGGAGAACAGCCCTGTGAGAAGAGGCTAAGGGAGCTGGGGGTGTGCAGCCTGCAGAAGAGAAGGCTCAGGGGGGACCTCACTGCTGTCTACAACAACCTGAAGGGAGGTTGTGGCCAGTTGGAGGTTGGCCTCTTCTGCCAGGCAACCAGCAAGAGAACAAGGGGACACAGCCTCAAGTTGTGCCGGGGGAGGTCTAGGCTGGATGTTAGGAGGAAGTTGTTGGCAGAGAGAGTGATTGGCATTGGAATGGGCTGCCCAGGGAGGTGGTGGAGTCACTGTCCCTGGAGGTGTTTGAAAGGCGGCTGGATGGGGCACTTAGTGCCATGGTCTAGTTGACTGGCTAGGGCTGGGTGCTAGGTTGGACTGGATGATCTTGGAGGTCTTTTCCAACCTGCTCAGTTCTGTGATTCTGTGAACAAGGTGGTCTTCCCTCATCCTCCTCTACTCCAGACTAAACAATCCTTGTTAAAGATCTGTTAACAAGAAAGCAGTTATCATATCTCAAGTTCCCTTTGAGGGGGCTGTGTATAGCAAAGAATGTCTGCATTGAGGTGTTCCCTCACCACAGGCACAGCTATCCTTGCGTGGTCGAGTTGTAGGCCCCCACAAGAGTAAGAAGCAAGTTTTACTTCAGTAAAAAGCAAAGACAGTTATTGCTACTACAAAGTGCAATAACCATTAGGTGAGGAGACCAGTTTATAACCTTCTCTTCATGCAGGGTGGATGTGTCTCCTGGCTGGAAGAAGGTTTATTGCACTCTTTTCAAGAAGGAATTTAACTCCTGGAGATATAAATCTTGCATCTTGCCAGCCTCCTGCCTCCATCAACACATGCTAATGGCTACCACTGCCCAGGCACCGTCCCTGGGGAGCCTTTAGAGCTTCAGGGTATCTGTTCATTTTCTGCACGTTTCTAGGTTTAGTATCTATCACTGAAATTGGTCTCAGTTGGACCGAACATTAGCTTGTGGATCTAACATTCTACACTAGAAAAAGGGTTTAGAAGTGATTTGTTCCTTGTTTAAGCTGCTTGTTTTTCCAGCAATTGAAAAATTGGCCTGTAGATTTACAAGTCCCACCCGAGTAAGTGCTGGGGACATTTCAGGCATCAGGCTTTTCTTGTTTCTTTGTGTGTTTGCTTGCTTTCCTACACCTGAACACTTCCATCCTGCATTCTGAGCTGCTTTATCACATTGAATTGATCACACACCCCAGCAGCAACACCAGTTGTGAGAACTGGTGCTAAGGGACACACTTTAGCACCAGACTTGGTAGAGAACAGCCGAACTCGATGATCATAAAGGTCTTTTCCAACCGACACGATTTTATGATTCTATAACTGAGTCTCGCCTTAACAAGCAGAAATGGAGGCTCTAGAAAGCTCTGTGTGCAGAAGCAGCATCTTAGGAATTTAAACCATCCTTAAAAGCTGCAGGATTTTCCATTTCCTAATATGTTTGCATTCCCTGTGCAGCAAGCAGCAACTGCTGGTAACCCAGCTAATGGCTGTGATACGTACAACTGATCATTTCTATGGAGTCTTTTCAATAATGCATTTAATTAGCTTGGGGTTTGGAGGGTTGATTGCTTTTTCTTATTTTTCCCTCTGCTTTTCATCCTCTGCTTGCAGTGTGGTTTTGCTCTTTTTATTTATTTATCTTTTCCACAGCAGAGATCTTTGATCCCAGCTACTGCATTGTGTAACTAATGGGGTGCGCTGCAGGCTTACTGTTAGGCAGCGCAGCTCCTTCTCTTCAGACCTTCTCCTCCCGCAATGGGACAACTGCTGAGAGTAACCTTCCTGCCTGTAGTGCACACATCTGTTAACTTGATGCTTAGAACAATTACAGGCTCTTTCTCTCCTTGCTACCAGCCTCTGGAATCAAATAGTTCAGCCCTTCTTGACAATAAATACTCTGACTCTACCTATCCCCTAATGTTTTTCACTTCTGGTTGGAGACAAGTAATAATTTATTCAGATGTCAGGAAATTAACTTGAAAAATGCCAAGGAGGAAAGAAAACTGAGAGAGAAAAGAATTACTTTCTGAGACTCTGAGGTAGGTTTTCAGGTGTAGTTTTGGGTTTGGGTTTTTTTTTTTCCCCTTGTCTTTTGGTGTCCTGAACGTGAAAGAAGTTTGGAGGTTACATGTAAGAATTGGAGAGGAAGAGAAAACCTGAGGAGAGCAGGAAAACCTGTCAAGCACTTTTTGATTAGGATTGATTTATCATTTGGGTAGTAAGATGAAGAGCATAGGACATGGATAGTAAGCTGAAGAAGAGCACAGGACATTACTTCTAGAAGAACAATTGAAATCCAGATTGAAAGGCTTGTCAGAGCTCAGTTCTTTCTCTGGCCTGAAAAGTTTTATTACTTTTTCTAAAGACTGATTTTTTCTCTAGAAACAAAAAATGCCAAACTCATAATCTTTAGAGAAATTAGTATTCAGGAGCTCAGTTCTTTCTCTGGCCTGAAAAGTTTTATTACTTTTTCTAAAGACTGATTTTTTCTCTAGAAAAAAAAAAAATGCCAAACTCATAATCTTTAGGAAGAAATTAGCATTCAGGAGCTGTCCCCACTTGTAATTTGTGATTTCAGGATCTGAACTGTAAGACTCTTTAAATCATAAGACAAATCTGACTGTCTGTAGAGAAAAATAAAATAATAATAATCAGGAATAAATTGGTCCAGGTTATCCCAGAGCTGTCAAAAAGAAACAGCTGTGACAAAGCCAAGTCCAACCATCCTGCATCTCAAATGAATCTGTGGGAAAGAAAACTGAAATAAAACATAAAGGAACTTGCTCCATTGTCCTTCAGTTTCTCAAAGATTCTGACTTCTTGAAAGAGAAAAGAAGATGGGTGGGTAGACAGAGGATCTTTCTTCACCATTCCTGAAGCTTTATGGAAAATGTATTCAGGTGAACAGTCCTGAAGCATCAGAAACCACTGTGGTGACAGAATGCAGTGAAGCCATTTTGAGTTTCTCCATTAAACCAGGATTCTCCAAGTGGTAGTGTTGTTATCTGTTGTCCTTGATCAAACTTAATCTTGTAAACTCCTTGTAAACAACTTGTAAACTCCTTCCAGGACACTACTCCATGGAAAACTGCCTTTGCTGGTGAGGGCTAGGAACACAGCCCTCTGAGGAGAGGCTGAGGGAGCTGGGGGTGTTTAGCCTGGAGAAGAGGAGGTTCAGGGCTGACCTCATTGCTGTTTACAACTACCTGAAGGGAGGCTGTAGCCAGGTGGGGGTTGGTCTCTTCTGCCAGACAGTCAGTAACAGAACAAGGGGACACAGTCTCAAGTTGTGCCAGGGGTGGTCTAGGCTGGATGTTAGGAGGAAGTTGTTGGCAGAGAGAGTGGTTGGCATTGGAATGGGCTGCCCAGGGAGCTGGTGGAGTTGCTGTCCCTGGAGGTGATCAAGAAAAGCCTGGATGAGGCATTTAGTGCCATGGTCCAGTTGATTGGACAGCGCTGGGTGCTAGGTTGGACTGGATGATCTTGGAGGTCTCTTCCAACTTGGTTGATTCTATGATTCTATGATTCTACTAAGATGATACCGTTCATTGCTGAATATTTGTTTGATATTTGAGAGGAGAGAAGGAGCTCTACAAAGACAGAATCACAGAGGAGTTTTAGTTGGAAGGGATCTTTCAATCACGAAGTCTATTAACCCAGCACTACCAAGTCGCCCCTAAACCGTGTTCCTCAGCACTGCATCTACATGTCCTGTAAACCCCTCCATAGATGGCGACTTCATCACTGCTCTGGGCAGCCTGTTCCAGGGCTTGGTGAGCCTTTCAGTACTTTTTCTTACAGTGTGTAAAATAATCTTCCTTCTACCAGTAGGAGAAGTTGGCCCAAAACCTTTTCTAATGCTGTTGTGACTTTACTTGGCCTAAAAGCTCTATTAGAATCATAGAATGGCCTAGGTTGGAAGGGACCTCAAGGATCATCCAGTTCCACAATGCCCTGCCATAGGCAGGGACACCTCCCACGGGAGCAGGTTGCTCAAGACCTCTTCCAACCTGGCCTTAAACACTTCCAGGCAGGAAACACCCACAACCTCCCCAGGCAACCCGTTCCAGTGACTCACCACCCTCACTGGAAAGAACTTCCTCCTAACATCCAGTCTAAATCTCCCCTCTGCCAGTTTAAACCCATTCCCCCTCGTCCTGTCATTACAAGACCTTGTTAATAGTCCCTTCCTAGCCCTCCTGTAGGCTCCCTTCAGATACTGGAAGGCCACTATAAGGTCTCCTCGAAGCCTTCTCTTCTCCAGGCTGCAGAGCCCCAACTCTCTCAGTCTGTCCTCATAGCAGAGCTGCTGCAGCCCTCTGAGCATCTTTGTGGCCCTCCTCTAGACTCTCTCCAGCAGTTCCATGTCCCTCTTGTGTTGGGGGCTCCAGGACTGCACACAGAACTCCAGGTATTGAATCCCATCTTATTAAAACAGAAGCAAGCTAAACTTTCACTAAAATATCTATTAATTCTCTTACTGTGACAATCAAAAGTGCAATTGGACCATGCCTGTATCACATCTGCAGGACACTATGCAGGAATAAACTGAACAAATATGGTGAGGCATGATTCAACTCTTGTTATAGTTCAAAACAAAGTCTCACAAAAGTTCAGTGCTGTAAAAGAAAAGCAATTTTTAAAATACATATATGTCAAGTTTTGTAGCCACAACAACTTCAGTTTGGTCATTTCAGAAGCTGTAGGTTTAGATCCTAAACAGCCAAAGGCTGTGTGGCCATCCGGAGAGACCTGGACAGACAGAGCTGGGCACAGAGGAACCAGATGGAGTTCAACAAGGACAAGTGCAGAGTCCTGCATCTGGGGAGGAATAATAAACTGCACCAGTACAGGCTGGGAGGTGACCTGCTGGAGAGCAGCCCTGTGGAGAGGGACCTGGGGGTCCTGATGGATACTGAGTTACCCATGGCACAGCAATGTGCCCTTGTGGCCAAGGAGGCCAATGGGATCCTGGAGTGCATTAAGAAGAGTGTGTCCAGCAGATCAAGGGAGGATCTCCTCCCCCTCTACTCTGCCCTGCTGAGACCTCATCTTGAAAACTGTGTTCAGTTTTGGGCTCCCCAGTTTAAGAGGGACAGGGATCTGCTGGAGAGGGTCCAGCAGAGATTTAGGAGGATGATGAGGGGACTGGAGGGCATGGCTTATGAGGAGAGGCTGAGGGACCTGGGGCTGTTTAGTCTGGAGAAGAGAAGACTGAGAGGGAATTTAATAAATGTTTATAAGTATCTGAGGGCTGGCCAGGATGGGAGGACAGGCTCTGCTCACTTGCTCCCTGTGATGGGTCAAGGAGCAATGGGTGTAAGTTGCAGCAAAAGAGGTTCTGCCTCAACACAAAGGGGAACTTCTTTACTGTAAGGGTCCCAGAGCACTGGAACAGGCTCCCCAGAGAGGTTGTGGAGTGTTCTTCTCTGGAGACTTTCAAGGTCTGTCTGGATGTGTTCCTGTGTGATCTGTGTTAGATAGTATTGTCCTGCTCTGGCAGGGGGTTGGACTGGATGATCTCCTTGGGTCCCTTCCAGCCCCTAACATCCTGTGAGCCTGTGGTCTGTGATCCTACTGTTATTTCTGCTCTGAGACCTTCTGGTGTTTCTCGTGTTCCAGATTCTTGATGTTTCCAATGTTTTCTTCTCCTGTTATATGAACTACAAATAAAAGACAAGTTGAGTAACTGTAGGGAACCTGTATTTGCAGCATATTTAAAAGCAGAGGAAATAGAAGGGAGAATATAGAACTTATTTAAGTGGTGCATGGAAATTATGGGTGATAAAATGAAGCTTTGAAATTGCTGAAAACAACATTGAAACCTTCCAAAAATGTAGGTCATTTCCATCTATTTTCTTAAACTTCACTTCCAAATAAGTCATGTCATAACTATGGTGTTGTTTGTCTAGTGGGATGGTTTTGGCTTTCCTTTAGCACTGAGTATTTTGGGTTGGAAGGGACCTTCAAAGATCATCTCGTGCAATCTCTCTGCCAGGGTAATGTTGTAACAATATATTAACTCCTTTTTCACTAAGTACTTGACTGAACATTTTATGTTCAAAGGTAGCTCAAAGTGCCAGGCTGTGGGTGCTAAACTCCCCAGATCTGTCAATGGAATGTTTTGGAATGTTTTGGAACATTTTGTGTTGGTTTCAGCAGTAGGGGAGAAACATTCAGGCCACTATATTATCCATTTGTCCTCCAATTAGTTGATTTAAGGCATCCCTTTAAATAGCCACTGACTGCTTACTCAGTGTGGCAGCTCAGTAATGGATTCAGTAAGGATGTTAAGCTTACAGTCACAGAATCATAGAATGGTTGGGCTTGGAAGGACCTTTAAATATCACCTAGTTCAGACACCCTCGCCATGGGCAGGGACAACTTCTACTACATCAGGTTGCTCAAAGCCCCATCCAACCTGGTTTGGACACTCTCATGGAAGGGACATCCACAGCCTCCCTGAACCACCCATATCTCACTCATCTCACTGTAAAGAATTCCTTCCTAGTATCCAGTCTAAATCTACCATCTTCTAGCTTAAAGCCATTCCCTTTCATCCTGTCAACCAAAAGCCTTTGTAACAAGTCCCTCCCCAGCTTTCTTGTAGGCCCCTTTTAGACATCTTCAACTAGAGAAAGTTGCTCAAAGCTTCATCTAACCTGCCATTGAATGTTTCCAGGAATGGGGCATCTACCACCTCTTGGGGCAACCTGTGTGGTACCTGACAGTATTTTACCTGAGGTATCTGACAGCCCTTTACATTTGTTTATTCCTATTAGCTCAGTAATTTTAAAGCAGTGATTTGAAGTTGAGGTGGCACACTGAACATCATGGGTAGGTGTAGTGGGTTGGATTTGGACCCCAACAAATTGGAATTCACTCCTAGAGTAAATAACCAATCGGCCTCGGAACTTGGAAGCAAAATGAAAGCTGTATTTACAAAGGTGAACTAAATACAGGTGGTATAAATGGCACTAAAGATACAGAGGGTATATTTACATATCTTTATCATTCAGAAGCAATACAAGGATCCTTCTGCACTGATTTGCACACTGCTGGACAGGGGAAAGGCAAATAGCTTACAAGGGTAAAGAGAGAGAAAACAAGAGAGAAAGCTGCACTGCTACTTAGCCATCACGAGAATCCCAGCCAAGGTCAGCGAAGGCAAGCAAAAACCACCAGCCAGCAGCCAGAGCAAAGAAGAGAAAAGGAAAAAGAACAGCTTGTGCAGCAAACTATATCCCAGTCACCAATCCAATAGAGTGATATAGATCTATCTATTAGTGTTCTTCTGCAGCCAATCCTGTACTTCATTTAGCTTTTACTCAAAGATCTCCAGAAAGTTCCTATTCTTGCTTATAATTGAGAATCAGGCTAGAGTACCAGCTTCAAACCATCACAGTAAGACACACAGGCAAGAAAAAGGTGGGACCAAGCATATGCAAACTGATGTGGTTGTTCTTCTCAGGGAGGTTGTGGAGTCTCCTTTTCTGGAGAGATCCCAAACCTTCCTGGACACTCTCCTGGGTCGGCACAGTCCCAAGCACAACTCCAGCCGGGGTGGTGAATGGCTGAGAGCAGCCCTGAGGCAAAGGACCTGGGGGTCTGGCTTGATGAAATGCTCATCATGAGCCTGCAGTGTGAGTGCAGCCCAGACAGCAACCCTGTGCTGGGCTGCAACAAGAGCAGCGTGGCCAGCAGGGCAACACAGGGGATTCTGCCCCTTTGCTCTGCTCTTATGGGACTCCACCTGGAGTACTGTGTGCAGTTCTGGAGTCCCCAGCACAAGAGGGACATGGAACTGTTGGCGTGAGTCTAGAGGAGGCCACAAAGATGCTCAGAGGGCTGCAGCAGCTCTGCTATGGGGACAGGCTGCAAGAGTTGGGGCTCAGCAGCCTGGAGAAGAGAAGGATTCGAGGAGACCTTGTAATAGCTTTCCAGTGTCTGAAGGGGACCTACAGGAAGGCTGGAGAGGGACTATTCACAGGGTCTTGTAATGACAGGATGAGAGGGAATGGATTTAAACTGGCAGAGGGGAGATTTAAACTAGATGTTAGGAAGAAGTTCTTTCCAGTGAGGGTAGTGGGACACTGGTACAGCTTGTCCAGGAAGGTTGTGGCTGCTCCCTCCCTGAAGATGTTCAAAGTTATGTTGGATGAGGCCTTGAGCTACCTGTTCTAGTGGGAGGTGTCCCTGCCTGTGGTGGGAGGTTGGAACTGGATGATCCTTGAGGTCCCTTCCAACCTAGACCATTCTATGGCTCTATTCTATGGACAACATGCTTTAGGGGGGTTGTTAGACTGGGAGGTCTGAAGAGATCATTTCCAGCCCACACCATTCTGGGATTCCCTTCTCAGTACTCTACATTTCTGTCATGTTTTCTGTCACACTTCCCATGGGCTGGTGCTCAGCTTTAGCACAGCACTGGAGGAAGCCCTGTGGGTTCATCTACAAAAGGCTGTTGGGGGAAGCTCTGCAGAGGACTGGGCTGCTGTGCCAGGGTTCTTCACCGCTTCCCTTGCTGTTTTGCAAAGTGACACACTGCAGCACAACGCTATAACTTCTGTCTCACTTCAGGAGGTACAATTTAGAGGCTGAGGTAATTTGATGGATAGTGTATACAAAGAAAAATATTAGAAACCAAGAAAGGCCACATAGTCCATGGAGGCTCATTTCATTCTGAAAACACCCTCCCTAGTTTATCTTCCAATCGTTAAGAGAAAGACTAATGTTAGCCATTTTTTATAACTCCACTTCTGGGTATTAAGGAGATAAATACCCAAATGTTGGAGAACTAACTTTCTTTCAGAGCACTATTTCAGGGAGGGGAAAAAAAAAGCCCACATTTAAAGGCAGATATGTGGCAGGACAGAAAATGAACTGACCCTAAATACACTGACAGTGATATGATTATTTGTGTATAGCCACAGTTTCTCACTGTTCCCCAGAGGCCAGCTTCCAATCATGAGATGTTCAGAGAGTCACCTTTCATGTGGTTTTATTGTTTCAGGACCAATGCAGGAGACAATATATGACTTCTGGAGGATGGTGTGGCATGAAAACACAGCCAGCATAATCATGGTTACTAATCTCGTGGAAGTGGGAAGGGTAAGTGATTTTTGTACTTATAAAGATGAAAGACTTCCAAGGTGTTTGCTTTTGGAAATTAAAGAGCAGACCAACAAGATGCTTACACACCAAGTGTGGTGCATAAAATATTTATGAGTGCCTGTGCTGGGAGGTTCATTATCAATTATTTTTAAACATGCCTTGGATCTTTGGCTTTGATAACATTAGCACAGTGGAAAAGAAAAAGGAGCCAGTAAAGCTGCATTCTGTAGAGCACAGCCTGCAAAGCCTGCAGAAGAGGGAAGCTGTCCTATCTTTGTATGTATCTCAGACATAGAGTTTGTATTTAGGGAAACCTGGGAATTGGTTACAGGACAAGGTATGGAGGCTTTCTTCTTTCTTTCATTGGAGGGAGGCTGAGAGGGTGCAATTCTGAAACAGATTTCTGAGAAAAGTAGTTAAACTATAAAATTGGAGCTGCTTCATATTATGTGGCCAACAGATTGAGAGAGGTGATTCTGCCACTCTGCTCTGCTCTGGTGAGGCCTCCCCTGGAGTACTGTTTCCAGAGGTGGGGTCCCCAACACAAGAAGACCATGGACCTGCTGGAGCAAGTTCAGAGGACAGCCACAAAGATGGTCAGAGAGGTGGAGGCCCTCTCCTGCAAGGTTAAGCTGGGGGAGTTGGGGTTGTTCAGCCAGGAGAAGAAAAAGCTCCAGGGAGACTTTATAGCAGCATTTCAATATCTGAGGGGGACCTGCAGCAAGGCTGGGCAGGGGCTGCTTAGAAAGGCTTGTAGCGATAGGATGAGAGACAATGGGTTTAAACTGGAGCAAAGTAGATGTAGGTTGCACATAAGGAGAAAGTTCTTTACAAGGACAGTAGTGAAATACTGGAACAGGCTGCCCAGACATGTGGTGGAGGCTCCATCCCTGGAGATACTCAAGATCAAACTTACTGGGGCCTTAAGCAACCTGATGTAGTTGGAGGTGTCCCTGCTCACTGCAGGGGGGTTGGAGAAGATGACCTTCAAGGACTCCTTCCAATCTGATGCATTCTCTGATTCTGTGATTCTGTACACAGAGTCTTGTGTCCAATTCTGGCCCCCCCAGATGAAAAGGGACAGGGAAATACTAGAGAGTCTAATGGAGGCTACAAAGATGATCAAGGAACTGGGACATCTCTCTTATGAGGGAAGACTGAGATACCTGGGTCTGTTTAGTATGCAGAAGAGAAGACTAAGAGGGGATCTTATTCATGTTTATAAATATCTGAAGGGTAGATGTCAAGAAGGGTCCAGTCTCTTTTCAAACTGGAACACAGAAAGTTCCACCTCAACATGAGGAGAAACTTCTTTACAGTGAGGGTAGTGGAGAACTGGAACGGGCTGCCAAGAGAGGTTGTGGTGTCTCCTTCTTTAGAGACTTTCAGAACCTGCCTGGATGCACTTCTGTGTGGCCTGCCTATGTGATCCTGCTTTGGCAGGGGAAGATGGACTCATGGTCTCCAGATGTCCCTTCCATCCACTCCCATGCAGTGATTCTATGATTTTCCTATCTCAGTCTGGTTTGTTTGGGTTTTCCTTCCTGCAAGCCTTGCAGACACCAAAAAATCTTTACTCATTTGGATACTAAATTTGTCGACCAGGAAGTCTTCTTCAGGAGCTGCATAGTAGAGGGAAGCTTGAGTTACCTGGCTGATACTGTGTACTTTTCTTTCTGTGCTTGATAACTTCTAAAATAAGCCTCCTACTCAAGTCATTATGGCTAATTCTGTTTGCAGCAAGTACTGAATGGAGCCATTTCCTTTGTTTCTCACAGCCATCAATAACTGAGGATTTAATCTGCTGCTTCGTCTGTGCATTGGTGTCTTAAATCTCATCTGGGATGTGTTATCCAAGAAAATTTGCTTGGGAATTTGGCATGGAACTTTCATTTAGAATGGGAAAAAAAAAAAGAGGGGGAAAAAAGCCAGCACCAACTCACTGCTTTTATTACAGCTACTGCAATCAATGTAATCAAAGCACAGCCTTAAGAAGCTGTGACCACATATCTTGGCGTGAGCCACATGGTTTTAAGAGATGTTTGTAATTTCATGCTGGGGGAGTGGTTGGTACCCCTCTGCCCTGTGGCATTTTCTAAGGTAGAGAGCACACTGGTTTGTGATTGGACTTGATCTTAAAGGTCTCTTCCAAGCAAAAGGAGGTCATTCTGCCCCTGTACTCTGCACTGGTTAGACCACACCTTGAGTAATGTGTCCAGTTCTGGGCCCCCCAGTTTAGAAGGGACATCGAGATGCTTGAGCGTGTCCAGAGAAGGGCGACAAGGCTGGTGAGAGGCCTCGAGCACAGCCCTATGAGGAGAGGCTGAGGGAGCTGGGATTGTTTAGCCTGGAGAAGAGGAGGCNTTCTATCACCTCCTTTTTTAGCAAGCCCAGTTTTACAATCTCAGTTTATTCTTCCTTCTGTCCTTTCTCAGCTGTTAATATACATCCTAGCATTTAGCTGTCGGTGTGCCCAGGCCTGCCAACAGATCAGGAGCCAAGATTATTTTTAGGTATCAAAAAAAAAAGAGATGGGATTGGTGACTGCAATTAACACCTGCTGCAGGAGCATGTGTATGACTAATTGCATAGACAAAAAGAAGATCAGGGAGGCAGTTTCAAAAAACTCAATCCCTCAAGTGAGGAAGACAGTGGAAATAGTTGGATGATCCCATATCTGTTCAAAACAGCTGGACTGGGGAGAACAGGAAGCTCTCCAGCAAACCTTTTTTTGTTAAAGCTTTATGCACGTTGATAAGTACCCAAGCACACAACTTAAAAAGGGATGCTTTCAGGCTGTGGATAAACAAGCCTTAGACCAAAAATAGCATACAGCCTGAAACCATAGACTTTTCCTAAAGTCAGTATTTTAAAGCATCTGTTAGAGCAAACTGTCAGGTACGAGCCGGGGAAATACTGGGCTTGGGTGCCAGTGTTAGAATCGCAGACTCAGCCAGGTTGGAAGACACCTCCAAGATCATCCAGTCCAACCTAGCACCCAGCCCTAGCCAGTCAACTACACCATGGCACTAAGTGCCTCATTCAGTCTTTTCTTGAACACCTCCAGGGACAGCAACTCCACCAGCTCCCTGGGCAGCCCATTCCAACGCCAATCACTCTCTCTGCCAACAACTTCCTCCTAACATCCAGCCTAGACCTCCCCTGGCACAACTTGAGGCTGTGTCCCCTTGCTCTGTTGCTGGTTGTCTGGCAGAAGAGACCAACCCCACCTGGCTACAACCTCCCTTCAGGTAGTTGTAGACAGCAATGAGGTCAGCCCTGAGCCTCCCCTTCTCCAGGCTAAACACTCCCAGCTCCCTCAGCCTCTCCTCAGCCTCGGCTCAGAACAATTGCCTAGACAACAATTTGTGGCACCGTGGAGTTTTCTTCAGGGAGCAAGAGTCCTGGTGGGACACAGATCTACGGCTTTGTTGTTTCTGGAAGTAGTACAAATGGTTTTGTTTTCACTTTCTCTGGAGGCCAGAGAAAGGTGAGGTCAGAAAGCAGAAAGTAAATGAAATTGTATGAGCTGCAGAACGATGCAGTCACTCCTCCACTGGTGTTTCTGTCCTGCTCCCAGAGCTGGAACCATCACCAACATGAAGGAGGCACATCAGAAACATACCATCTGTCCCACAACCCCTAACACCAACTTTGTGCCACCCTGTGGAACCACAGAATGGGTTGGGATGGAAGAGACCTTTAAAGGTCATCTAGTTCAACCCCCCCTGCAATCAGCAGGAACATCTGCAACTGGATCAAGTTGCTCAGAGCCCCAAACAACCCTACCTTGAATACTATTTCCAGGAATGGGGCTATTCCCACCTCCCTGGGCGACCTGTGCCAATGTTTCATCACCTTCATTATAAAATCATCACTCGATGAGTGATGATTTTAATGGACCTTTTGGTAGCATTCCTGCGGGGCAAACTTTGTAACCTTCCCAACCTTCAGGTTTTCCTTTTCTGTCGGCAGCACAGGAATTACAGCGGGTTTATTGATTTGAATTTTTAACTCTGTTGACTCTTTGCAAGCTGAGGAGGAAAATTCCTTTCTATTTGCTGGAAACTGGAGTATCTATTTAACATGTTTGCTGCACAGCATACGTCCTTCATGAATTAATCATCGAGAGGGTGTACATGTATTTGTTTACCAGCACTGGCTGGATAGTCATTAAATCAGAGCTAGGAACTCGCTTCTTGCCCTGGAGCATTATGCAGCAGGACCGTTTTAATTGCGGATGGTGGAATCACCATGAGGCTATCCCTAATGCAAGCACCTGCTGCAAATGACTCGGTCCCCACATTACCCTCCAGCAGGGTCTGGGTACATCTGCCAATAGCTGTCATTATCTGAGGCACACTTGTCAAAACCGCGCATCCCTTTAAGCTCCCGCGTGTTCCAGCCAGAGACCCTTGTCAGTGTTTCTGGCACCTGCAGACTGCCGTGCACCTGGCATTTAAATGGCAGGGAAATGTGTTTTGATTGTTTTCTCTCTTTAATGAACCCACCTAAGGGAGGTTGAGCTCTTTATCTGGTAGCCCGTTACCCAGCCGCTCCCGTTTGCGTGGCTCGTGTGGAAACTCAGAACCCGCTCGCGCTGCTACACTAATCCATCTGCCAGAAGCCTTATCACAAAATCTGCACAGGGCTCCCTAAGGAGACTTTTGTACTGGTAATTTAAGCTAATGATTTCTAAACATATTTAGTCAGTTTTATGAAGACCTCATTAGGATGTGACTGTTTATTAAAAATCTAAATGAGGCCTCGCAGTCATTTAGAAAACGCAGTGCTGGGCTGCATGAACGGTTCTTTGGTAATGGGTGATGAGATGGTTTTTAGTTAAGAGTAGCAAGAAGCAGAATTTTCCAAAATGCACACTAATGGGTAAAAAGCAAAAGCAAGGCTCATAAAAATATATCAAAGTGACCGCAAGCTGTTTCCAAATGATGTGTTTGGGATGGTACTGATGCAAGAGGCCTCCACGTTCATGTTTGTGAGTGGCAGAGGAGGTGAAGATAGTAAATATCATATCTCAGGCATCTTTTCCTGAGAAGTGTAGCATAATCTGATCATAGAATCATAGAATCAACCAGGTTGGAAGAGACCTCCAAGATCATCCAGTCCAACCTAGCACCCAGCCCTGTCCAATCAACTAGACCATGGCACTAAGTGCCTCAGCCAGGCTTTTCCTGAACACCCCCAGGGACGGCGACTCCACCACCTCCCTGGGCAGCCCATTCCAATGCCAATCACTCTCTCTGCCAACAACTTCCTCCTAACATCCAGCCTATGCTTCCCCCAGCACAACTCAAGGCTGTGTCCCCTTGTTCTATTGCTGGTTGCCTGGGAGAAGAGACCAACCCCCACCTGGCTACAGCCTCCCTTCAGGTAGTTGTAGACAGCAATGAGGTCAGCCCTGAGCCTCCTCTTCTCCAGGCTAAGATGGAATGTTCTAGAATAAACAAAACTTTGTATCGCACCGGTGTAGGGGCGAGTGGAAAAATGCAATCACAGAATCAATTGTTTTGGTTGGAAAAGACCTTTGAGATCACCAAGTCCAACCATTAACCCAGCACTGCCAGGTCACCATTAAACCATGTCCCTCAGCACCACATTGACATGGCTTTTCAATCCCTCTGTGGATAGAGACTCCATCACTTCCCTGGGCAGCCTGTTCTAGGGCTTGGCAAACCTTTCTGTGAAGAAAATGTTCCTAAAGTCCAACCTAAACCTTCCCTAGCACAGTTTGAGGCCATTTCCTCATGTCCTATCCCTTGTTGCTTGGGAAAAGAGCCCTTGAGTCATGCTTTCTTACAATCTTCTCTCAGAAAGTTGTAGAGGGTGAGATCTGCCCTGAGTGTCCTTTTGTCCAGTCTGAAGGACCCCAGCAGTTCCTTCAGCTGCTCCTCAGAAGATTTGTTCTTTAGACTTCTCACCAGCTTCTTTGCTCTTTTTGGATGCCTCCTACCCACTGGAAAATGCACACAATGCAACAACCTTGCTTACTCTAAGAGACTGCTCTGGAGTACAAAATTCCAAAGACAGAGCTGGATCCTTCTGTGGAAAGCAATAGGAGCTGGACCAGATACTGGCCAAAGCCTCAGGCTGCCTGTCGAAGTATTTCAATATTGAAACATTTCTTTCCTCCTTAGAGAGTTACACTGGGAAGATTCAGAACATATTTGGTTGTGCCATCTAGCTGTCACCTCCATCTTTACTCTTGTTGGGCTGGTGCTACTACTGGCTTGGCAGAATCAAACCTTGGCACCTCCCATCATTTGTCAGCAATCACTTTCTCTCTCCCTGCCATGTTTTCACTTGAGGCAGAGGAATTTTCGTAATGCATGATTAAGAAGTGGTGAACTACACTGATGAAATTCAGTGGAGGTGGTTGATAGATAAATGGGCTGCAAGGATTCGTGGGTGTCTATCATGCTTTTAGTGTGAGGAAGTATTTGGGGAGGGGGATTAACCCTCAAATCACTGGAAATAATGATAAAAAAAGAACCCCCACCCCAGGAGCATAGTAATTACAGTAATGAGAGTTATCCCAGTTATGATCCAGAATTAGAAAAGAGCCAGTGTTGATAGTGTTAATAGGCACACAAAAGACCCTTTATTTGAAAGGAAGCAAGATTGACCACAACAGAAGGGATGTGATCCAAGCAGGGGAATGAAGGTCAAATAGGCCCAAAGTACACACACCTTAGAGAGAGTAATTTGCCATTGGAATGGGCTGCCCAGGGAGGTGGTGGAGTCGCTGTCCCTGGAGGTGTTCAAGAAAAGCCTGGCTGAGGCACTTAGTGCCGTGGTCTGGTTGACTGGCTAGGGCTGGGTGATAGGTTGGGCTGGATGAGCTTGAAGGTCTCTTCCAACCTGATTGATTCTATTTAGCTTTCCATATAGAACAGAATAGAATCCCGGGATGGTGACTCCAAAACAGCCTCTTGGTGCCATCTTACTTCCCAGTAAGAAGTCTATTGCTGGTTGCCTGGGAGAAGAGACCAATCCCCACCTGGCTACAGCCTCCCTTCAGGTGGTTGTGGACAGCAATGAGGTCACCTCTGAGCCTCCTCTTCTCCAGGGTAAACACCCCCAGCTCCCTNCTCTCTCAGGGAAGAACTTTCTCCTCACCTCGAGCCTAAACTTCCCCCGGCGCAGCCTGAGGCTGTGTCCTCTCGTTCTGGTGCTGGCCACCTGAGAGAAGACAGCAACCTCCCACAGGCCACAACCACCCCTCAGCTCGTTGTAGACAGCAATAAGGTCTCCCCTGAGCCTCCTCTTCTCCAGGCTAAACAATCCCAGCTCCCTCAGCCTCTCCTCGTAGGGCTGTGCTCGAGGCCTCTCACCAGCCTCGTCGCCCTTCTCTGGACACATTCAAGCATCTCAATGTCCCTTTTATACCTGTCCATGTAAAATTCTGAACAAGTGTTGTTCCTTGCTCTCTATTTACAGAGGGAAAAAGAAAAAATACAGTGATGGCTTAGCTTTTCCTTTGATGGGCCTGCAGTTGACATGTTACATGCATGACATACATCTGCCTTGCTGCAAAAATGTCAATGGCTTCAAGCTTACACAGAATCACAGGAAAACACAGAATGGTGGGGGCTGGAAAGGAACTTTGGAGGTCATCTAGTCCATCTTCCCTGCTAAAGCAGAGTCACCCAAAGCAGATTACCCAGGATCATGTCCAGGAGACTTTTGAATCTCTCCAGAGAAGGAGACATGCACTTTAGATCCTTCACCAGTTTCATTGCCCTTCTTTGCATGCTCCACCACCTAAACTCCTTCTTGTAGTGAAGAGTTCAGAAATGAACCCAGTATTCAAGGTGAGGCCTCACCAGTTCCCAGGAGAGGAAAACCATCAATTCCCTACTCCTGCTAGATACATCTTCCTCAGATCCAGTTGATGATCTACTTCTGTCGTAGACAGACATTAGGCATCCAAGAAAAACTGCCAAATACATCCCTGTCCAAAGACTTCTTCCTGTACACATATTTCAAGAACCATCAAAGACAAAGCAACATGTGAAAGCAGTCAAAAAACATGTGGATGTGACAGTCTGGGGTGTGAGTTAGAATAGAATAGAATCAACCAGGTTGGAAGAGACCTCCAAGATCATCCAGTCCAACCTAGCACCCAGCCCTAGCCANGGGTTTGTGTTCCAGGCCTTTCAGACTTAATGATCTTAGAGGCCTTTTCCAACCTTAATGATTCTATGATGATGCCATGATAAATGCTGCAAAATTTCCAGCAAAGTTGAGGTCTTTTCATAGGACAAAACAGGGAAATTTTGACACAGAGCTATGATGAAGCTGGCACTTAGGCATTTTAAAGCTTTGAGAATCTTCTATGCAGAACCCTTTAATAAACAAAGCTAAATTTAAACTGTACTTAAGATTCAAATCACCCTTTACAGAGCTGTCACAGAGTATTAGGGGCTGGAAGGGACCTTGAAAGATCATCCAGTCCAACACCCCTGCCAGAGCAGGTTCTCCTATATCAGCTCACAAAGGAACACATCCAGGTGGGTCTTAAATATCTCCAAAGAGGGAGACTCCAGAACGCCCCTGGATAGCCTGTTCCAGGGTTCTGTCACCCTCACAGCAAAAAACAAATTCACCATGTTTGTATGGAAATCCCTATGCCTCAACTCCCACCCATTGCCTCTTGTGCTGCCACAGGGCATCACTGAGCAGAGCCTGGCTCCAGCCACTCTCCATATTTATGTGCATGAATGAGGTCACCTCTCGGTCTCCTCTTCCCCAAGCTAAAGAGCCCCACCTCCCTCAGTCTCTCCTCATAAGATGTTCCACTCCCTTCATTATTCTTGTGGCTTTGTGCTGGACTCTTTGAAGCAGTTTCCTGATGTCCTTCTTGAACTGAGGAGCCCAGAACTGGACACAATACTCTAAATGAGGCCTCACCAGAGCAGAGTGGAGGGGGAGGAGAACCTCCCTTGAACTACTAACCACAGCTCTCCTAATACACCCCAGGATGCCATTGGCCTTCTTGCCACAAGTGTACATTGCTGGCTTGTGGTCAACCTTCCATTCACTAGGACCCCCAGGTCCTTTTCACCTTCACTGCTCTTCTGTAGGTCAGTCCTGCACCTATACTGACACCTGGGGTTGTTCTCTCCCAGGTGCAAGACTCCACACTTGCCCTTGCTGAACATCATTAAATTCTTCCCTGCCCAACTCTCCAGGCTGTCTAAGCCTCACTATCACAGAAGTGAAACTCCAGAACTCTTTAACCCATCTCACACACAGCACACTTGTATTTATAAGTGCAAGAACACTCAATCTAATTGAAACTGCCTCTAAATGCAATAAACCAAATTACCTACCTTGGAATTAGTTCAGGCTGTGGCAGTAGTGCTTCTTACGAGGTGTGCCAAAGGTGTTTGTGAGCAGAGTGTTGACTAAGATCTCTTTTGACTTTTCCACTGAAAGAAAGAAATCACAATTTATAAATGAAAGGGAGAAAGGATGCTACACAAAACCCTTCTCCACCTCTAGGTAATACTTACCTCAGCTTCTCAAACCTATAAATAGGTTTACAATCTTCACCATCTAGAGAAGCTTAATTCCTTATAATCATGGACATAGCCTTAAGTTGTGCCAGGGGAGGTCTAGGCTGGATGTTAGCAGGAAGTTCTTCACAGAGAGAGTGATTGGCATTGGAATGGGCTGCCCAGGGAGGTGGTGGAGTCACTGTCCCTGGAGGTGTTGAAGCAAAGCCTGGCTGAGGCACTTAGTGCCATGGTCTAGTTGACTGGATAGGGCTGGGTGCTAGGTTGGACTGGATAATCTTGGAGGTCTCTTCCACCCTGCTTGATTCTATGATTCTATGCTTATCCAGAGCATCTGGGACCTGTTTGTATGGTCCATATATGTCATCTTATATTCTGTGCTCCTATTTGTGATTTCACTGCAATTCCACTGACTCTTACTGGGTAGAGCTTATACCTTTACAGCATCAATAAGAAAAGCAAAAAAATCCCAATCATAATTTATAACTGTTGTTAATCCTTTGAGTCAGTGAACCCTTCTAGTTGTCAAAACAGATTTCAGCTTTCTAGGCTTCTAACCAGAGAGAACAACTTGGCTTTACTCCATTAAGGGTATCAGGGGCAGGCCCTTAGTTTAAAATATTTTTTATTTAAAGCTCTTTTTCTTCATGACTCTCTGCAATGATTTGCTAAAGATGCCTGCAGATAGCAACATTAGCATCATCAAGCAGGACATCAGCCTACAAGCCTTCAGCACTTTCCCATGCCACTCAAAGCAGCCCTGGTTTCAGCTCTCAGTGTTTTGATGCATTCTCCTTTCCAGTAAAAGCTTGGTTTCAAAGCATGTTAATCAACAGAGATTAATATCTTAATGCTTGCTAATCCAATTGAGGTAATTCACTTTGAGACAGAAATACAAGAGGTTTAAGGATACAGAAATGCACTGACCCCCGTGTTGGGCTGGCTGCTGAAGTAGAGCCGAGGCGCTGGATGCAAAATGCAGTTTGCAAAGAGGGCTTCAAGTCCTTCTTTGAAATGTCAGGACTAGCAAAATAGCTTCATCACTGCAGGTCTCTTCACCCCAGCAGCCTCATGAAATGAGTTTCTCTGTGAAGGAAGGAGTATCCTGGAGGCACTGACACAGTTTTACCTTACCCAGTAGGGGAACACACAGAGCTTTCTATCCTAAACTAGCTGATCAGATTTTAGAGCCAGAAGGCAATCCTCTAAACTCGGTGGTGCTCTGTAGCTCAACTAATGTCATGATTTTGCTCTTGGAACAGAAGCATAATTCAGAGCACAGGCTGTTCTGCTCAGTGCAGGCACATCAGGTCCCTGCAGCACAGGATCTGAGCAATATGCCCATAATTTCACAGCTGTGTAAGGGATTAAGACAGGCTTTGAGGAGCTAATCCTGTAACCATCCTTCATCTTGGCACCAAACCACCTTTCTCATGTGTTCTGTGCTCAGCCTTTTTTATTTCCTGCAGGGCTATGCTCACATGTACTAATTTGCAGCCTTTTTTAACCACCAGTGGGTAACAAAACTGCCTAAACATAAGCAGTGAAGTAGAGGCAATCCATATTCTTCGGTTACAGAATCACAGGTAGGGCTTGGAAAGAACCTCTGGAGATCATCTAATCCAACCTGCTAAAGCAGGATCACCCACAGGAGTTTGCCCAGGATTGCCATGTCCAGGTGTGCTTGGAGCTCCAGAGAAGGAGACTCCACAGCCTCTCTGGGCAGCCTGCTCCAGAGCTCCAGAACCCTCAAACTGAACAAGTTTTTCCTCCTGTTCAGGTGGAACCTCTTGAGTTCCAGCTTGTGCCTCTTTCTCCTGATGTTACTGGCAATGGAGGCAGGAACACTGCAACACCTTTACCTTGGATTAGTTGAAAGGAATTTTTCTAGACTAATTCTTTGTCACAGCTAAAGGAAGGCCACACCATGGATTAGGCCAGTCAGTGTCACCTAACCTAACTACCAGTACACCTTAAGCATAAAGAACTGCATCAGTCTGCTCAGAGAAGTGGTGAAGTCTCCATCCTTGGAAGGATTTCAAGGACATGTAGACATGGTGCTGGTTTAGTGGTGAATTTGGCAGAGTTGGATTAGCAGTTGAACTCAAAGATCTTAAAGATGTCTTCCAACCAAAACAGTTCTATGGCTCTAAGATCAGAGGGGGCACAGACATTCCCTCTAGTGGAAAGCACTGGTGTGTGGCTCCTAAAGGACATTTCCAGAGAGCTAGTTCTTCTGGACAAAAGTCAAATGAGACTGCATCCAGAACAAGTGACACAGTCTCAAGATGTGCCAGGGCAGGTCTAGGCTGGATGTCAGGAGGAAGTTCTTCACAGAGCGAGTGATTGGCATTGGAATGGGCTGCCCAGGGAGGTGGTGGAGTCACTGTCCCTGGAGGTGTTCAAGAAAAGCCTGGCTGAGGCACTTAGTGCCATGGTCTGGTTGATTGGATAGGGCTGGGTGCTAGGTTGGACTGGATGATCTTGGAGGCCTCTTCCAACCTGGTTGATTCTATGATTCTAAGGTTGTGCTGCTAGGGCAAGGTAAGGAGACAGAGTGTGGAGAATTATAACAGCTCTGAGGCATCACTGGAAGAAGTTAGACTTAGCTAGTAAAACTCATGGAGACATCTCTCCCCCTCTGAGAGCTGTGAACAGCAACTCCTGGCTGCCTTTATGCAGGCCCATTTATCTGATGGTGCCAAAGAGTATCTTAAATGTTATACATCTCCATGCTCCTCCAAACCTCTGCTAGAAAACAGTACAGTATAAATCAATTAAGTGCCTTGCTCAAAAGCAAACGAAGAAAACGAAGGAAAGAAAGATTAGGTTTTATCTTCTGTCCAAGGTTGCTTTATACCTTTTAAAACATTCTTAAATCACAATATGTTAGGGCTTTTTGTTTGAAAAGTATTTAAGTAAAAACGTTTCCAATTATTAGATGTCCTTTTACTTCAATTCAAACCAAATGGAAGTTCTGTGATGTTATCCAAGCTACGCCTGTAAAATCCATTAAGCACTTCCCCCACACACACACCACCACCAGTGAGCTTGGTTGGCTGTTTCATTTTATATCCTAAAGGTTCCACTTCAAAATTTATGTCTGGCCTATCTTCATCACTTGGTTGAGGATTAATTTTAAATTAGAATGTATAATACTGCTCTTCACTAACGACAGTCTGAGCAGCACGCAGCAGCTTATATCACCTCCTCGCTAAGAATATTTCAGAATCAAAGGAAATTGGAAACTTGGAATAATCACTGTTACTAAACTCTTCTCTACCAGCTACAAAGTGTATTTCACAGCCAGCTCACATATTAATTCTGTAATATTCCTCCTATTCCAAACCTCTAAGTAAATGAATTATTGTCCTATGAGGACAGACTGAAAGAGTTGGGGCTGTGCAGTCTGGAGAAGAGGAGGCTCCCAGGGGACCTTCTTGTGGTGTTTTAGTATCTGAAGGGGACCTACAAAAAAGCTGGGGAGGGACCTTTCAGGCTGTCAGGGAGTGACAGGACTAGGGGGAAATGGAGCAAAGCTGGAGATGGGTAGGTTCAGGCTGGACATGAAGAGGAAGTTGTTGAGCATGAGAGTGGTGAGAGCCTGGAATGGGTTGCCCAAGGAGGTGGTTGAGGCCCCATGGCTGGAGGTGTTTAAGGCCAGGCTGGATGAAGCTCTGGCCAGCCTGCTCTAGGGTAGAGCGTCCCTGGGCATGGCAGGGAGGTTGGAACTAGATGATCCTTGTGGTCCCTTCCAACCCTGATTCTATGACTCTGTGTCCTGGCTTTCATGCTGCCTTCAGCTAGCTGTGTGACGTTGCCAAATGGCTAAACACACACCTTCGGCAGCCGCGGTTTGTGTTCTTTAGCCGTTTGCTGCCTGCATTGTTCGTTATATTAAAGAGCGACAACCACTTTCCGCCTGCATTTTTAACTCTGAGTCTGTCATCTTTAGACTCTTTCACTGGGAGGTGGAAGTAGATGATCATCACCTCCACATTCTGAGGATTATTAGTAAAACCAACATGTTTGGAGCACTTGGGCAGCGTACCTCGGGAGGAGTAGATTAAACCGGAGCGGTTTCATTATGTCTCTGGCGATCACTCTTTTATCTCATCTCGTGATGAACATCTGTATTTTTTGGCATGTTGTGAGGCTGTAAACGTGGGGTGTGTTTGAACAAACTCTCCATTAGAGTTCTGCTCAGATGAGATTTGAGAATTATGTTGTCTCTTTTGTGGGTGATATTTACTGTTATGGTAGCAACTGCACGGGGGAAAAAAGGAAAGAAAGACCTAATTCATTTAATATTCAGTTCTGGATTCATGTATCAATTATTTAGCTAAACCTTCTGTTACTAATTTTTCTTTGTAAAACATGTACCAAATGTTTATAAAAGGGAGGGAAGAGCTAAAGCTGTGCTAAAAAACGAACAAGCATATGTTACCAACAGAGTTTCTCATTCTTGATGAGCAAAACCATACTCTGTTTTGTTGCAATTGTCTTTCCTTGTACAAACAAAGGCCCTGATCCAAAAAAAAAGTTTATAAATGTGATTTTGGTTTACACTCTTTCATCTTCTTCTGTCTTTAAGACGATTCTGCATTTATCTGAGAGGTTCTGGAGGTGTTCAAGCAAAGCCTGGCTGAGGCACTTAGTGCCATGGTCTAGTTGATTGGACAGGGCTGGGTGATAGGTTGGACAGGATGAGCTTGGAGGTCTCTTCCAACCTGGTTGATTCTGTGATTCCAGAGGAGATGGGAGACTGCTCCTTAAGCATTTGCTTTACTTTTGGCTCGTCAGGAGTGCATAGAGTTGCCAAGTCTAGAGCTCAGCACAGATTCAAGCTCAGCAATGTGGTTGGAAGAAGCCCTCAGAGGGCATTTTGTCCAACTCTCCTCATCGAGCAGGAGCACTTCTAACTAGATGAGGCTGCCTAGGATCACAGAATCATAGAATGTTAGAGGTAGGAAGGGACCTCCAGAGATGGAGTCTAACCCCACTGCCAAAGCAGGATCCCCTAGGGTAGTCTGCAGAGGAATGCATCCAGACAGGTACTGAAAGTCTCCAGAGGAGACTCCACAGCCTCCCTGGGCAGCCTTTTCCAGTGCTCCATCACCCTCATTGTAAGGAAGTTTCTCCTCATCATATCCTGGGCAACCTGTTTCAGCATTTTAATAGCCATTGCAAAGAACTTCCTCCTTATGTCCATGCACATGCAGCAACACTGCAGAACAAGAGTAGGGAAAAAAGCTTGAATTAAAAGAAGTTGAAGAGTTTTTTGCCTCCTCCCAGTGAGTGAATCATTTAGTGTCACTCTGTGGCTCTGACTGCAGCTTTGGCACCATTACAGCCCCTGTTCCACTCGGGAAAGTTTTCAGGAAATGGTGTTGTCATGGATCCTTCTGCTCAGCTCCAATCTGCTCCACGTCCAACCCTCCCCCCTGTGCAGCAGAGTAAGAAATCCCCAGCTGGCCAAGCTTCATGAGGCACCAAAGGCTCTAACTGCTGTGCGACATCCCCCAAAGCTTCCCTAATTATTCTACTGCATCATCTTAAATAAGGTTTAAAAGGGGGGGGAAAGAAAGGGTGGAAAGAAATCCGACAGTTGAGACATAAGAAGATGAGAACTGTACTCTTCTAAATTGGTCTTTTTAAATGTCTCTTGTTCTTAGTCATAATCCAGACTGTCTAGACCTACCAAGTTAGCAACAGGCGTGCTTTCCTTCAAGGCTGAGCAATTTCATTCAGCCAGGGTTGGGTGTTTTTTACCCTGATTGTTTATTTTACTAAACTAGAGCTGTTTGGAGGATGGCAGGCACCCATCAGGAAGAAACGAGGCTAAAGTTAGCAACAAAGTGGAGTGCTGCTTCACAGTGCTGTGACTATGGCTGAGGGAACTGGGGCTGTTTATTCTGGAGAAAAAAAGAGGCTGAGGGGAGACCTTCCCCCTCTCTACAACTGCCTGGGGGTTGGTGTCTTCCCCCAGGCAACAAGCAGTAAGACAAGAGGAAATGGCCTCAAGTTGCATCTCAAGGAAGGTTTAGGTTTGGCATGACCTCAGGTTTCACGAGAAGAGGTTTAGGTTGGATGTGAGGAACAATTTCTCCCCCAGAACGGTCACCAAGTCCTGGAACAGGCTGCCCAGGGAAGTGGTGGAACCCCTCACTCATGGAGGAATTTAAAAGATACATGGATGTGATGCTGAGGGGCATGGTTTAGTGGTGAAATTGGCAGTGCTGGGTTAATGGTTGAACTTGATCTTAAAGGTCTCTCCCAACCAAAGCAATTCTGTGATTAGCATCACCACTGCAGCTGTTCCCTTCCTATGTACCCTGGCTGTCTTCATGTGATTTAGGTTCTAAATATGGCAAAGAAAGGGAACAGGGCAGGAAAAGGAAACTGTCTCCTGAGATGAGGTTGTTAGTGAGCTGCTTCCATCTGGAGGCAGCACAAACTGCCTGATTCTGCATGGAGAGTCAAAAAATTATCTTAGCCATGGCTAGGAAAACTCTTCTTCAGACAGTCCCCATCAGTAACTATAGCAACCTGGCCAGCAGGTCAAGAGAGAAGATTCTGCCCCTCCACTCTACTTATGGTGACACCCCACCTGGAGTGCTGGGTCCAGCTCTAGAATCCTCAGCACAGGAGGTACACTGACTCGTTGCAGAAGGTCCAAAAAAGCCACAACAATGATAGAATCATAGCATCAGCCAGGTTGGAAGGGCTGGAAGCCCTCTGCTGTGAGGACAGATTGAGAGAGCTGGAATTGTTTAGCCTGGAAAAGAATCCAGAGAGACCTTCTTATTGCCTTACAGCACTTAAAGGAGCCTATAAGGACTGGGACAGTCTTTTAAGCAGGGCCTGTTTCTTCAGGAGAATGAGCTGTGATTTTAAACTAAAATAGGGCACTTCTAGACGGACATAAAGGGGAAATTTCTGCCACTGAGGGTTGTGAAACACTGGTCCAGGTTGCCCAGAGAGGTGGTAGAAGTTCCATCCCTGGAACCATTCCAAGCCAGGTTGTCTGGGGCTCTAACCAACCTCACCTAGTTGCAGATGCCCCCCATTGACTACAGAGGGGGTGAACTGGATGACCTTTAAAGGTCCCTTCCAACCCAAACCATTCTATAATTCTCAGAGGGTCCTTTTGCTGGCCTAAGGGAGGTGAAGAGTGTGAATTTTCTGGGTTATTTGAAGAGAGACAAAACAATAAAGCATTCCTTGTTTCTCACTTAGCCTTTACCAGAGTATTTTTGGAATTACAACCAAACAAGATAAGATCTGAATAAATACCAAGCAGATGCAACAACAGACAGCAGCAACCACAAACCGCTTGCAGCAATGTTTAGTGCTTTTGAAACGGTTGTTCACTGCTTACAGCTGATGGATGTGCTGTAGAGATGAACACGTATTTGCCAGAGATCCTGGGGTTTGGGCACCCTGGGCTCAGTCTTTGGCTGGTGGAATCGTTCTTGTCCACACTGACACCTTCCCACCTTGCTGGCTGGTGAGCACAGTGGGGTCTTGATAGCCTTGCACCTGCTATAGGCTATAGGAGTGTTGAGCACACCTGGGATTGTTCGTTGTCACAGGATCACAGGATGTTAGGGGTTGGAAGGAACCTCTGGAGATCTTCGAGTCCAACCTCCCTGCCAGAGCAGGACCACAGCAGCTCCCATGGGAACACATCCAGATGGGTCTTCAAAGTCTCAAGAGAAGAAGACTCCACAACCTCTCTGGGGAGCCTGTTCCAGTGCTCCATGACCCTTACAGTAAAGTTCTTCCTCATGTTGAGATGAAACTTTCTGTGCTGTAGTTTACATTCTTTGCCCCTTGTCCTACCACAGGGCATGAGTGCGCAGAGGCTGTCCCTGTCCCTTCCTTCCTCACCCTCAGCCCTCAGATATTTATATATATTTGTTAGATCCCCTCTCAGTCTTCTCTCCAGGCTAAACAGCCCCAGGTCCCTTAGCCCTTCCCCATAAGGCAGTGCTTCACTCCTTTAATCATCCCTGTAGCTTTCTGTTGGACTCTCTCAAGTAGATTCCTGTCCCTCTTCAACTGGGGAGCCCAGAACTGCTCCAAGTCCTGACTCCAAGGCTCTTGCTATGGAAGGGAACTGTTAAACATAGTTTTTAACAGTTATCCCCAAACCATGCTTAAAACCAGAAGAAATGTGAAGACCATACAGAACTTTTCTTAGCCAATGCTAATGTTGTTACTAGGTCTGAAGACAAGCATAGCAAAACAAAGAAAAACCTTCTTGTAGCTACCTGAGCTCCAGTTCTGCTCCAGGAGCTTTCCAACAGCTGGGGAAGCAGAAATAAGCTCTTAGGAAGCTTGTGTGATTTTGTGGCTGGGAGCCAGGGCTTAGGACCAAGCTACTCTTTTTCTCTGAAGAGGATCCTGATGTGAGGCTGTTTTCTTTGCAGTCCTTTAACTCAGTTCTATTCAGCTTTAATTTTTTTTCCTGCTAAAGAGTCATAAAAAGGTCCTGGACTACCAACCTTGCCTGGACAAGCTTTATTTTATCAGACATTGCTACTACTTTGATGTGGCAACACTTTTCCTTCCGCCCAGCGATGATCAGGTACATCACTTGGAACAAACTCTGAATACTCCTTTCCATAGTAAACCTGGAGTGTGTGTAAATAAATTATCTGAATCATGCATTGCAGCTTTCAAGGTGTCCTTATATAGATGTTCATCAGTTTTATCTTTTGCTGAAGACCAGACAGGATGGCAGTTCAAATACCTTGGCATGAGAATGGCCTCGAGAAATGCTCCAGCACTCGTGAAATTTAACTCTTTTTTCCCCCTATCAGTTTTTCTGTTGAATATTTGAAGTATTTGGTTGGTTTGAGGGTTGGTGGTCTTTTTTTTTTTGCTCAACTCATTTAAGTGTATGTTTAAGTAAATCAGTAGATTTGCACAGGATCATTTTGGCTGGAAGAGATGATTGAGTCCAACCGTTAACCCAGAACTGCTGAGTCCTCTGCTAAACCATGGCCCTCAGCACCACACTTATACATGTATTAAAAGATCTATTTTAAGTTTTCCCTTCAGTGAAAGGAAGAGACAAACCATTCCAGGCAGCAGATGTGTAACAGATGTTCCTCCTAGCACGTACTGCACTCCTGGACGATGGCCAGGTGCAGTGGTGAAAGTGTAGCTATTACCATGATAGAGCAGAACAAAAGAGGGATGTAAGTTACGTGCTAGCTTCCCTGCCCACCACCTTGTCCTCACAAATGGGAAGGAGGAGAAAGCTTTTCAGTCTCTCATCTATTTGCAGCAGCATATACAGTCCCCACAAACACCTACTTTTAAAAACAGATTTGCATGCCTTCACTATAGAGCCATAGAATCAACCAGGTTGGAAGAGACCTCCAAGATCATCCAGCCCAACCTAGCACCCAGCCCTGTCCAATCAACCAGACCATGGCACTAAGTGCCTCAGCCAGGCTTTTCTTCAACACCTCCAGGGACAGTAACTCCACCACCTCCCTGGGCAGCCCATTCCAATGCCAATCACTCTCTCTGGCAAGAACTTCCTCCTAACATCCAGCCTAGACCTCCCTCAGCACAACTTGAGACTGTGTCCCCTTGTTCTGTTGCTGGTTGCCTGGCAGAAGAGACCAACCCCCACCTGGCTACAGCCTCCCTTCAGGTAGTTGTAGACAGCAATGAGGTCTCCCCTCAGCCTCCTCTTCTCCAGGCTAAACAACCCCCAGCTCCCTCAGCCTCTCCTCATAGGGTTTGTGTTCCAGGCCTTTCACCAGCTTTGTTGCCCTTCTCTGGACACGTTCCAGCACCTCAACATCTCCTTTGTGGTTCCCACACACTTGCTGGAATCTCACCTGAAACTCTGAAAGCTGACTTAAGGAAGAGCTGGTGTCCCTTAGAACTTGGATCACCTGCACCCGCTGAAAACGAAGCTGTCTGCACACCACTGGGTTTTAAAGCATCGTTGCCCAGCATGCAGGATGGGTTCAGTGTGAATGCTCTGAAATAAATGAACCTTCCTTTCTGTTGTGTTTTGTTCTGAAAGGTCAAATGCTGCAAATACTGGCCCGATGACACGGAGATATATAAAGACATTAAAGTTACCCTGATAGAAACGGAGCTCCTGGCTGAATACGTGATCCGGACGTTCGCCGTCGAAAAGGTAAGTGCCCAGATGTGCTTTTCTGTTCTTAAACGCAGTGGTATTTGCCTCAGTAACTTCGATACAGCACGGGAAAGTGCAGTCTTTTGACTGGCATCCCGGGTTGGTACCTGGCTTTTGGGTAAACGACTGCCGCCCTCTTATGGCAAGCCCTGGTTTTCCTGGAATTCCGCAGCTCTTCTGAGCTCTCCATCACTGTCGGCCCCTGCCCGAGTTTAAAAAAGTGATGTTCCTTGGCTAGGAGAAATCGAAGCCTCCCTCCCAGCAATCAATTGCAAACCACATTCGTGCTGTTTTCCCATCTCATTCTCCCCACAGTCATTTTCTCTCTTTACCAGGGGCACCATTACTGAGAAGTTCATACTGTTATGTGTTGGGCTGGTGTGGTCCTGCTCTGCAGAGACCAACCTGAAACAAACTTCATTTTCTTCTCAAGGCAATTTCGTTTTGTATATGGAATCTGTCTTTATGTGGAGAGCTCCAATGGACATTGGGAAGCAGTTCTTTAATATGGGGGTGGTGGAACACTAGACCAATAGAATAGAATAGAATAGAATAGAATAGAATAGAATAGAATAGAATAGAATAGAATAGAATAGAATAGAATAGAACAGGTTGGAAGAGACCTCCAAGATCATCCAGTCCAACCTAGCACCCAGCCCTAGCCAGTCAACCAGACCATGGTACTAAGTGCCTCAGCCAGGCTTTTCTTCAACACCTCCAGGGACAGTGACTCCACCACCTCCCTGGGCAGCCCATTCCAATGCCAGTCACTCTCTCTGGCAACAACTTCCTCCTAACATCCAGCTTATATCTCCCCTGGCACAACTTGAGACTGTGTCCTCTTGTTCTGTTGCTGATTGCCTGCCAGAAGAGACCAACCCCCACCTGGCTACAACCTCCCTTCAGGTAGTTGTAGACAGCAATGAGGTTGCCCAGGAAGGCAGTGGGCAACCTATCCCTGCAGGCATTCAAAGTCAAACTTGGTGGGGCTCTGAGCAACCTGATCTAGCTGGGAACATCCTGCTCACTGCAAGGGAGTTGGACTAGAAGGCCTTTAAATACCAACCCAATGCATTCCATCAATCTACAAATCAGTGAGAGTCAGACAGGCTGAGAGTTGGGCAGGGAGGAATTCAATGAAATTCAACAAGGGCAAGTGTCTATAGAGTCTTGCACCTGGGAAAGAACAACCCCAGGTGTCAGTATAGGTTCAGGGCTGACCTGCTGGAAGGCAGTGAAGACCTAGGAGTCCTAGTGGATGAGAGGTTGACCATGAGCCAGCAGCGTGCTCTTCTGGCCAGGAAAGCCAATGCCACTTTGGTGTGTATTAGAAGGGCTGTGGCTAGTAGGTCGAGAGAGGTTCTCCTGCCCTTCCACTCTGCCTTGGTGAAGCTGCATCTGGAGTACTGTGTCCAATTCTTGGCCTCCCAGTTTAAGAAGGACAGAGAAATGTTGGAGACAGTCCAGCACAGAGCCATAAAGAGGATTAAGGGAATGGAACACCTCTGTTATGTGGAAAGACTGAGGTAGCTGGGGCTCTTTGGCTTGGAGAAAAGGAGACTGAGAGGTGACCTCATCAATGTTTGTAAAGATGTAAGGGTGAGTGCCAGGAGGCTGGAGCCAGGCTCTGCTGGGTGATGCCCAATGGCAGGACAAGCAGCAGTGGGTGGAAGCTGAGGCATAGGATGTTTCATGGAAACGTGAGGATAATTTTTTTTCCCGGTGAGGGTGACAGAGCACTGGAACAGGCTGCCCTGGGGGGTTGTGGAGTCTCCCTCTCTCCAGGGATTCGAGACTCACCTGGATGCAGTCCTGTCTGATCTGGTATAGGTGATCCTGCTGTGGTAGAGGCTTGGCCTGGATGAGCTTTTGAGGTCCCTTCCAGCTCCTGACATTCTGTGACTCTGTGATTCCCATCATCATGTTGTATTGCTGTTCATCAGAATAGTGCCATAGGTTTGTTTGGTGCTCAGTAGATCCAGTAGCTCTGCCAAAGAGCTTGTTATATATGCACAACAGGAAGTTAACAAGGCACTGCAAGTGAGAAGAAGCAGGATCAGTCAGTGGTAAAAAGTGTCAGGCATTTTGTGTCAGTTCAGGGGATTTAGTCACATTTAATTCAAGGGTGGAAGTGTTTTAATTGTGTGTACCAAGACTCATTTGAGGTGCAGAACAACAAGGAAAGGGAAGAGTTGATAACTAATGGTACACTGAAGTAATGTTCTCCTGGTATCACCATGAGGAGATTTTCATTTAATTAGCTTAGAAAACTTTGTTTGAGTTAGTTGCAGCTCCTGTGGTACGGTTCTCTCTTGTGAGAGGAATGTTTGTGCTCTGCAACTATCTGAAAGGAAGCTGTGACAAGGTGGAGGTCAGTCTCTTCTCCCTTGTAACAAGTGACATGATGAGAGGAAGTAGCTTCAAGTTGCACCACAGAAGGTTTAGTTTGGATAGTAAAAGAAGCTTCTACAGTTAAGGAGATCTCAAGCACTGGAATAGACATCCCAGTGTGGTGGTTGAATCCCCATCCCTGGTGGTGTGCAAAGGTGGCAGAAATGTGGTGCTGAGGGACATGGTTTAGCACCAACCAGACTTCGTAGAGGTAGATAATGGTTTGGACTTGATGTTAACAAAACAGTTCTATGGTTCTAAGAGAAATCCCTCTGTTGTGTTGTCCATTAAACTTCAGGATTGATTTTTGCTTCTCCTGTGCCCTTTAATCCCTACACACAGGTTGCTGAAGCCTTGGAGCTCTACCAGCAAGAATTCAATACCTAAAATACAGATAAGAATGTAAAACCTGAGACTAGTTTAACACCAGCCTTGGTAGAGTGAAATAATACTCGGACCTGATGATCTTAAAGATCTTTTCCAACCAAAATGATTCTCTGATGAATGACTTTGCAGTATCTGAAGGGAGCCTACAGGAAGGCTGGGGAGGGACTATTGACAAGGTCTGGTAATGTCAGGACGAGGGGGAATGGGTTTGAACTGACAGAGGGGAGATTTAGACTGGATATTAGGAGGAAGTTCTTTACAGTGAGGGTGGTAAGACACTGGCACAGGTTGCCCAGGGAGGTTGTGGATGCTTCCTCCCTGGAGGCGTTTAAGGCCAGGCTGGATGAGGCCTTGAGCAGCCTGCTCTAGTGGGAGGTGTCCCTGCCTATGGCAGGGGGTTGGAGCTGGATGATCCTTGAGGTCCCTTCCAACCTAAACCATTCTATGACTCTATTCTATGACTTTTGCTTCTCCTGTGCCCTTTAATCCCTACACAGGCTGCTGAAGCCTTGGAGCTCTACCAGCAAGAATTTAATACCTAAAACATAGATAAGAATGTAAAAACTGAGACTAGTTTAACACCAGCCTTGGTAGAGTGAAATAATAGTTGGACCTGGTGATCTTCACAGGATGTTAGAGATTGGAAGAGACCCAAGGAGATTATCCAGTCCAACCCCCCTGCCAAAGCAGGACAATACTATCTAACACAGATCACAGAGAGAGACATCCAGTCAGGCCTTCAAAGTCTCCATAGAAGGAGACCCCACAGCCTCTCTGGGAAGCCTATTCCAGTGCTCTGTGACCTTTACAGTAAAGAAGTTCCCCCTTGTGTTGAGGTGGAACGTGAGGAATGTGAAAAGTGAGAGTAGTTTAACACCAGCCTTGGTAGAGTGAAGTAATAGTTGGACCTGATGATCTTAAAGGTCTTTTCCAACCAAAATAATTCTATGACTGTATGATCCTTAGCATCAAAGAATCCTGCACCCAGGTAGGTGATGACCAAGGTTGAAAGGTCATGGTAGATGACTGCCAGAAAGGCCACTTGACATCCACACTAACAAACAAATTGGAGTTTTTTAACTGTTTCATTTATTTACTGCTCTAGTTGAAGCTGTCCCTGCTTAGTGCAGGAAAGGCTGGACCAGATGATCTTTTAAAGGTCCATTCCAACCCAATGCATCCTAGGATTCTCTGATTCTAGTGCTTAAATATGCATCAACACAGCAACCTGAGGGTAATGAGGATGGAATTACGTGGTTTGAATGAACTGAAATATCCTATCATGTTCACCACTATACATATTCTACATCAGCTGCATCCAAGCCTGTTGTTTCCTTGCACTTAGATATTTTTAATAAACAGATGAGAGAAGGTGGCTACACTTTGAAGTAGATAAAGCATTGGTTGGTTTCTATTCTGCAAATTTTAAGCCCATGCTTTGATGTTAGCTTTTCACTTCTTAACTGGGACTGGGAAGGAAAAAGAGGGAGAAAAAAAAAAAGAGAGGATTTTACAGCTGAACATAACCAAACTGTCTTGAATAAGTGCATTAGAGCAGACAGAGATAAAAGGCACTAAACATTTTCTTTCTTACAGAAAGAAAAATAAAAATCTCCATCTGAAAAGATTTCATTTAGACACTGCTTTTTAATAGATGGTACTTTTTCAGTAAGCCTCTAAAAGCAGTGTCAATGTAACTTGAGTAAAATGCAGGGGGGGATTTTTTGTACCCCATTTCCCATTGTCTTTTAACTCTGGCGACGGTGTTGCAAGGTCAAGTCTGTGTATCTCTGCCACTCGCTGGATGTCAGGAGGAAGTTGTTGGCAGAGGGAGTGACTTGCCATTGGAATGGGCTGCCCAGGGAGGTGGTGGAGTCACCATCCCTGGAGGTGTTCAAGAAAAGACTGGGTGGGGCACTTAGTGCCATGGTCTGGTTGACTGGATAGGGCTGGGTGCTAGGTTGGACTGGATGAGCTTGGAGGTCTCTTCCAACCTGCTTGATTCTGTGATTCTACGATCACGGAGGGCCTTTCCAACCTTAATGATTCAATAATTCTGTGATTCAACCTTCAGAAGTCCCTTTTGATAATCTATCCTGTTTGTGTATGAACATCTCACACTTGCTCCTGAAATACAACTTAGAATTGATTTGCTTGGAGTTAAGTTGATTGGGTTTCTTGGTGGGTTTTGGTTAGTTGATTGGTTTGTTGCTTGGGGTTGGGGTTTTTTTTTGGTGTTTTTTTAATGGCTATTTGCTAATGGTTGAGAAGTAGGAGGATAAGACTAAGAAAACTGACCCCAAAATCCTACTCTGATCCTGAAGACCACCTCCTAGATGTGCTTTCCATTGTGTGCAGCAGCAGTTCCTCTGGAGCAGAGCTCATTTACAGCACACCAGCCAAGTCAGATGAATTACTCAGACAGTATCACCCAGCAGCACCTCAAGCATTTGTTGCATTTTTTAACGTCCCAGGGTTTGGTGGCAATGAACACCATTTTCTGTTTGCTTCAGCTGAAAAATAAGAGAAACAAAAATAAACAACAACAACCACAGGGGGAAAAAAAAGGTAAAAATACAGTCTTTCTGAGTGGAGCAAATGCTTTTATGATTCATGCAGTTGGGTTGCTATTTTGGGGTTAGAAACCAGCAGGGAAGCTACAGACATGAAAATCATTCTTTTGTAGATATAATAAGCAAACTCATTACAAAAGTACCCTAGATGCAAACCCTTTTCTTAGGAGCTGAGTGTTACCAGAGAGAGACAAGAATGCAGGCAGCGTGGCAAAGATCACTTTGTAGAACTACAGAATCAGAGAATCGTTTCAGTTGGACAAGACCTCTGAAGGTCATCAAGTCCAACCATCAACCTAAGGCCATCCTGGCAGTTAAACCACATCTTAAAGTGCTATGCATATGCATTTCTTGAACATCTCCAAGGACAGCAACTCCACCACCTCTCTGGGCAGCCTGTTCCAACACCTGACCACTCTTTCAGCAACGAATTTTTTCCTCCCCTGGCACAATTTGAGGCCATTTCCTCTTGTTCTATCACTTGTTACTAAGGAGAAGAGACCAACTCCCACCTCACTAAAACCTCCTTTCAGAGAGCTGTAGAGAGCAGTGAGGTCTCCCCTCAGCCTCCTCTTCTCCAGACCTCAGGTTGTCCCTCAGCCATACCTCATAAGACTTCTTAAACCTTTCACCAGCTTTGTTGCCCTTCTCTGGACACACTCCAGTGTCCTATACCTGATGCCCAAGATATAAAGGACATACCCTGATCTGTTATTTTGGAGGGGCATTTTACTTTCTTTTAAATGACTTCAAAATCATTCATTTCAGTCCTAAGTTTGCATGGTCATGGTCTTGGTTTGTTGACTGTGATCTTTTGTTTCTTGAGAGATTGTGGACAGTTGTTGTGAGCAATATGGAAGGGTCTGAGACGTGGATACCTCACTTAACACACAGCTGTTTAGGGAGCTGGAGGCTTTGCATGTGGTAGCAGAAAGATCTGTTATCTACCATACTCTAAAATCCCCAAAGTACAGAGACCAAATTGTATTTGATTATGTTAGCTTTATGGAGAAAGAGGACCCAGGAGTCCTGGGGGACAGCAAGTTTACTATGAGCCAGCAACATGCCTCTGTGGCCAAGAAGGCCAATGGTCTCCTGGGGTGCATTTAAGAAGTGTGTGGCCAGCAGGTCAAAAGGTCAAAAGAGTTTCTTCTCCCCATTTACTCTGCCCTAGTGAGGCTACATCTGAAGTACTAAGTCAAATTCCAGGCTTCTCAGTCTGAGAGGCAGGAAACTACCATAGACAGTCCAGTAGAAGGTATGAAGATGTTGAGAGGATTGGAGCATCTCTGTGAGGAGGAAAGGCTGATGACCACAGGCAGATCAAGGGGAGATCTTCTCCATGCTGATCTATAGGGCATGGAGCAAACGGATGGGGACAGACTCTTTTCATTGGTGCCCAATAATAGGACATGGGGCAATGGGCACAAACTGGACTCAGGAGGTTCCATCTGAACTTAAGGAAAAACTACTTTCCTTTGAAACTGATTGAGTACTGGAGCAGGTTGCCCAGAGACGTTGTGGAGTCACCTTCTCTGGAGAGATACCAAACCCATCTGGACATTGTGATCCTGGACAACCTGCTATGGATGACCCTATTAAAGCAGGATCCCATGAGGTCCCTTCCAACCTCCACTAAGGGTGATCCTCCTAAAGCAGGATCCTATGAAGTCCCTTCCAGCCTCCACTATGCTGTGATTCTGTGTTTGCTAGCTCATCTTAAAATGCAAATTAGCTTGTCTATTCCTGCTTTTCAGTGTTTGCAAGGTGTGGTCTCCATCTCCCATACCAATGCCACATATGGTCTCCATCTTCTCCCTCGCCTCCCTATCTCTATCATGGTTTCCAAGAGAGATGAGTGTTGATATCCCCCTGTGCAAATGCCCTGGATTCAGAGACCCTCAGCCTGAGGTGCCAGAGCATCAGATACACCAAGATACCCCAAGCCCAGTCCAATCACGGAGCACTGGCACAGCCAAAGTTTCTCAACCATGGAAAATCCCAGGCTCTTTTAGCTGGCAAGCCAGGAATAAATGAAGAGGTTTAGATTAGTTCATTGTGCAAAGTGAACTAGACATTTTATATGCAAACCAGCTCAAGACAGGAAATACATCTTTGAGAAGAAAAACTGTAAACCACCAGTTATTAATATCACTGACATTTAGTCCAGCCTAGACATGATATGTCATAATTTTGCTGTTTGCTCATGAAATATGTATGATGGCCTCTGGTCTGTGGGTTTCTAATGAGAACAAAATACTGGCAGCTCCATTTTTAGAGGGGGAAGGGGACATACAAGCACTGGGAAAATCAAACTTAGCATGCATACCTCTAATATCCAGTCTGCTCCAGAAAGTCACATGGGAAATTACTTAACACAATCTGCTCCTCATCCATACTTGTCTCACCATATCCATGCCCTTGTAGACTGCAGGAAATCACTTGAAGGGTGAGCGTGTGGAGGGGCTACAAACTCAGCCCCTATCATTAGAGGTGCAAAAAGCTCTCTCATTATTCAGCTGTTTCCTTCAGACCGATGAAGGAGACAAATGATAAGGAAAATTATGCTGAAGCTGTAGTTCACTGAAGTCAGCAACAAAATGCCTGTGGAGAGCAGTGGCGGCGGGGGAAAGATGTCATCTGTGCTGTAAGTCCGTGGCTTTGCTGCTGATCTGCTCTGTGATCACGCTGCTCATCAGAAAGCCACTGTGGTCAAAGCAACCTGGTGCTCAAATACAGAGAGGAGCAGCTATCTTGTTGCTAAGAGATTGTCCTAGATCGCAGCCAATCTAGTGCTAAATGAATCCATTTTGCCGCAAGGCTCTGAAACCAGTCGATCCATAACCTTTGAACTCGAGGACGCTCTCCAGCAGTCAGCAGAGGTTGTACCAGTAGGGGGTGGATGCTCTTCAGCAAGGCTCAGGCTTTTGAAGTTCCATCCTTACGACATCTCTCGCCCAACTTCTTTCAAGTTGCAGCTTGTTGTTTTTTTTCTGTCTCGACAGCGAGGTGCCCATGAGATCCGAGAAATCAGACAGTTTCACTTCACTGGCTGGCCAGACCACGGTGTACCCTACCATGCAACAGGCCTGCTGGGATTCGTACGGCAGGTCAAATCCAAGAGCCCACCCAACGCTGGACCTCTGGTTGTTCACTGCAGGTAGGCAGAACATCTTCACTGAAAGGGCTCTCGAACACTGGAATAGGCTCCCCAGCGTGGTGGTCAAGTCCCCGTCACCGGAGGTGTTTAAAAGATGCAGAAATGTGGTGCTGTGTGACATGGTTTAGCATCAGACTTGATAGAGTCTGGTAATGGTTGGATTCAATGATCTCAAAGGTCTTTTCCAAGGAGAATGATGCTATGGTTCTAAGAGAAATCCTTATGCGGTCGTGGTGTTGTCCACTATACTTCAGGACCGACTTTTGCTTCTCTTGTACCGTGTAATCTCCCCACAGCTTGCTGAAGCCTCTGAAACTCTTCTCAAGACAACTTAAAACCTTTAACACAGATAAAAGTGTGAAAACTGAGTCTGAAATCCTACACATGCCAGAAAGCAAGGCTCAGTTTCTGTAATCATCCCACTGATGAACTATCTGCAATGTGGACCCTTACACTACATTTTCCAGTGCTCTGCTGAACATTAATAGGGGAACAACCTTTTTATCAGGGCTTGTTGTGACAGGACAAGTGGTGATGGTTTCGAACTGAAAAAAAAAGTGAGGTTTAGGCTAGATAGAGGGAACCATATTTTTATACTGAGGGTGATGAAACACATGCCCAGGTTGCCCAGAAAGGTGGGGGGTGCCTCATCCCTAGAACCACTCTAGGTCAGATTGTCTGGGGCTCTGAGCAGTCTGCTGACTGGGAATGTTGGACTAGATGACCTTTTGTGCTAGTTTGAGCCTAGCTAGCATGTTTTGGTGAGAAGAACTAGATGATAGGCTGTAAAATGAAAACAATGGTGAGGTCTACTTCGCTCACAGTCTTGCTGGGATGTGTAAAGAAGAAAGGCAAAACAAAGATTAGGTCACTTGCTTCTTCTCTTCGCTGGGGAGCTTTGCCTGCTGGGGAGAAGCTGAGGCTGCTGGCTGGACTCCATCTTGCTTTCTAACCTCACCCTCCTTTTGCTTGGCTGCTTCACCTTGCTTTTTAATCCCTCTGGCCGAACCTCCATTCTTCCTTGGGACTGGGGTAAGGTTGAGAGGGGTAGGGGGAAGGTGAGGCATGGTTGAGAGCCCCTCCTGGGGACTCAGGTTTCTGGGAGGGGAATTGTGTTTGTATTACCTTTTTTCCCTTGTATATTTCTGTCTATAGCTGTATATACTGTAAATATCTGCTTGTAAATTGTGCCAGCTGTAAATATAAGCTTCATTCAAATCTCCAGAGCTGACTGAGTCTAGTCTGGGTAATTTCTAAAAGTGGGGGGGGGCAGGGGACACCCAAACCATCACACCTTTAAAGGTGCCTTCCAACCCAAGCCATTCTATAATTCTGTGATTAACTGTGCTCCTCTCTTGCTTTAGTGCTGGTGCTGGCAGAACTGGATGCTTCATCGTCATTGACATCATGCTGGACATGGCAGAAAGAGAAGGTGTGGTAGACATATACAACTGTGTGAGAGAGCTGCGATCTCGGCGAGTTAACATGGTGCAGACTGAGGTACTGTTAACCCACTGGAATACTGCTGGGTGCTTGGCCAGGAAAAAACAGTCAGCTAGCCTGTAAAACTAAAGCTCCTTTCTGGCTGGCACATTATGTCCAGTTCTGGGCTCCCCAGCTCAAGAGGGACTGGGAACTACTGGAGAGAGTTCAACAGAGGCCACAAAGATGCTGAGGAGGACTGGAGCATCACTGTGAGGAGGAAAGGCTGAGAGACCTGGGGATGCTTAGCTTGGAATAGAGAAAATTGGGAAGGGATCTTTTCAATGCTAATCAATATGTGAAGGGTGGAGGTCGTGATGATGGGGCTGGGCTCTTTTTGGTGAAAAGTGAAAGGACAAGGCCAGTGGGTCCAATGTGGAACATAGAAGGTTTCACTTGAACTTAAGGAAAAACTTCTCTGAGAGTGACAGAGCACTGGAGCAGGCTTTCTGAGAGGTTGTGGAGTCTCCTTCGCTGGAGAGATTCCAAACCCACCTGGACATTGTGATCCTGGGCAACCTGCTGTAGGTGACCCTGCTGTAGCAGGGTGGTTGGATTAGGTGATCTCTAGAGGTCCCTTCCAACCCTACCATGCTGAGGATCTGGGATTCAGAAGGTAGATTATTCAGTTATACACAGAAAACAATCCAATGCAGACCTGAAGAACCACTGCCCAGACACAGCTATTCTGCACTTAAGGTTCACAATGGCTTTTCAAAGCAAGCAAAGCCATGAGTGTTTCCTCTCCAGGGAAGATTTGTTCTGGAGTATATCTTGTGGAGGCTCAGTTATGTGATAGCACCTGTGCTATCTGTGCAGAAGACTGAAGAGTTATGGAGAGGAATGAGGACAGCAAAATGATCTCAGGGGTTTTCTAGAGTGTTACTGCACTTCTGTTTGTTCATGTGACTCATTTAAGTCAATCTTTTCATATTCCTTTCTAAATGAGTGGGATAATGTTTCATTAACTGCTGTTGTTCTTTCTGGTCTTGCTTTAGTAAAGCCAGAAAGAATTAATAGCAACATACAAGTCTCAACTGATTGATAGGATAAGAGGAAATGATATCAAGTTACATCAGGGGAAGTTTAGATTGGACATTTGGAAAAAGTTCTGTGCCAAAAGGATTGTCAAACACTGGATGAGGCTGCCCTGGGAAGTGGTGGAATCACCATCCAGGGATGTATTTAAAACCCTTCCCAGTATGGTGCTCAAGGATATGGCATATCAATGGCCCTAGCAGGGCAAGATAATGGATGGACTTGATGATCTCAGGGGTGAGGAGGAATTTTTTTCACTGTGAGGGTGACAGAGCACTGGAAGCAGCTGCCCAGGGAGATTGTGGAGTCTCCCTCTCTGGAGATATTTAAGACCTGCCTGGATGCGTTCCTGTGTGGTCTGATATAGGTGATCCTGCTCTGGGGAGCAGAGGGGCTGGACCAGATGATCTCATTGCTGTCTACAACTACCTGAAGGGAGGTTGTAGCCAGGTGGGGGTTGGTCTCTTCTGCCAGGCAAGCAGCAACAGAACAAGGGGACACAGTCTCAAGTTGTGCTGAGGGAGATATAGGCTGGATGTTAGGAGGAAGTTGTTGGCAGAGAGAGTGATTGGGCATCGGAATGGGCTGCCCAGGGAGGTGGTGGAGTCACCATCCCTGGAGGTGTTCAAAAAATCCTGGCTGAGGCACTTAGTGCCATGGTCTAGTTGATTGGACAGGGCTGGGTGCTAGGTTGGACTGGATGATCTTGGAGGTCTCTTCCAAACTCCTTGATTCTATGATTCTGTGATCTTTCGAGGTCCCTTCCAGCCCCTGACATTCTATGATTCTATGATTCTTTTCCAACCATGCTGGATCTGTGTTGCTGTGAACAATATCAGCTGTAGTTTTAACTAAAATACTGTTAGCACATCCTATGTCACTAATTCTTTTCGTTGCTTTCCCAGGAGCAGTATGTCTTCATCCACGATGCCATCCTGGAAGCCTGTCTTTGTGGGGACACATCAATTCCAGCTTCCCAAGTTAGGTCTGTTTACTACGAAATGAATAAACTGGATCCTCAAACTAACTCTAGCCAGATCAAAGAGGAATTTAGGGTAAGTTGTGGCTGACATTACCTAGAAGCTATACGATTAAGCTATACAAAGACTTTCGGTGAAGTACTTACTCATAATTAAGCAATTTAAGACCAGCTTGCTTATATATAGTGTCCAGAGAAGGGCAACGAGGCTGGGGAGAGGCCTCGAGCACAGCCCTACGAGGAGAGGCTGAGGGAGCTGGGATTGTTTAGCCTGGAGAAGAGGAGGCTCAGGGCAGACCTTATTGCTGTCTACAACTACCTGAGGGGTGGTTGTAGCCAGGAGGAGGTTGCTCTCTTATCTCAGGCAGCCAGCACCAGAACAAGAGGACACAGCCTCAAGCTATGCCAGGGGAAATTTAGGCTCGAGGTGAGGAGAAAGTTCTTCACTGAGAGAGTCATTGGCTACTGGAATGGGCTGCCCAGGGAGGTGGTGGAGTCGCCGTCCCTGGAGCTGTTCAAGGCAGGATTGGACGTGGCACTTGGTGCCATGGTCTAGCCTTGAGCTCTGTGGTAAAGGGTTGGACTTGATCTATGAGGTCTCTTCCAACCTTGGTAATACTGTGTGTGATAACCAACCAATTTAGGACCCTACCTGGGAGGGAAAGCCTTCCAAAAGAAAATAAAGGAGAACAGGATGTCACTAACTGCTACTGAATGATGATGTGTATCAAAGGATGCTGTGGGGTAGTAGTAAAATCCTCCTTTTCCTCAAGGGAAGGCTGTTGATTCCTCTTGCCATCCTCTCTACAGAAGGCAGGTTTGCTCTGCCAGCTGTCTTTGAGGTTATTTTGTCACATCTCTGTGCTTCCAGGATTTGTTTTTTGGGTTTGTTGTTGTTTTTTGTTTGGTTTGGTTTGGTTTTTTTTTGCTTCCAAAGCCTGCTGACTGAGATGTGTTTTCATTTCTCTGCATACTGCTTCCCGCTGAATGAAGCTGAATGCCGACTTGATCCGCCTTCAGATATTTTGGGCTGCTTTCACCGCTGGGTTAATTTCTCTGTTGTATTTGTTTACTCTTTTTTTTGTTGTTGTTTGAAAGACTTTAAATATGGTGACTCCAACTCTGCGTGTAGAAGACTGCAGCATAGCACTTCTGCCACGGAACCATGAGAAGAACCGCTGCATGGACGTTCTGCCTCCAGACAGATGCCTGCCTTTCCTCATAACCATAGATGGAGAGAGCAGTAACTACATTAATGCTGCCCTGATGGATGTAAGTCTCCCTTACCTCACTAATAATAAAGAAAAAGGGAGCAAGCAGCCCTTCAAAACTGAAGCAATGCTAGAAAAGTGGAGTCAGCATAAGATGACCAAAATCCTTCTGGCTTGTTTCCTGAAGAAACATGGCACAAAATCTTTAGACTGCCCAGGACGTTTAGGGTCCCACATATGTAATGTCATAGAATCATAGAATCATAGAATGGTTTAGGTTGGAAGGGACCTCAAGGATCATCCAGCTCCAACCCCCTGCCATAGGCAGGGACACCTCCCACTAGAGCAGGTTGCTCAAGGCCTCATCCAGCCTGGCCTTAAATGCCTTCAGGGAGGAAGTATCCACAACCGCCCTGGGCAACCCATTCCAGTGTCTCACCACCCTCATTGTAAAGAACTTCCACTTAACATGCAGTCTAAATCTCCCCTCTGCCAGCTTAAACCCATTCCCCCTCGTCCTAACATTACTAGACCGTGTAAATAGTCCCTCCCCAGCCTTCCTGTAGGCTCCCTGCAGATACTGTCACAGCCAAGGTTCCAACACTGTGCTCCAAGAGCAAGTCAAAGAGTTCTGAAAAACTGAAAGCTGTCTGCATTTCTCCCTGGTGCTTGAATTTTTAACCATCTGGCCAAAACAAAAAAAAAAAAGGAGGGGGGGAAGTGCTACCTATTGAGACACCAAGGCAGTTGAACAGGATAACAAGGTTTGCATCAATATTTCAGTTCCCTTTGGTTCTCATTTAACCAGTAATTAACAGAAGAAAAATAATTGCCTGTAAGCACGAGACAGTAGAGAAGCTATTAGTTCAGCCTTCTTGTTTATTTCTCTTGTAATTAATGGTTCCTCCTCCTGTTTGGGTGAAATATTTTCCTTTCTAATGCATCAATGGTGATTCTGATCCTACTAATAGAATACTAGTAAGAAGACACTTAAACTGCCTTTACAGTCTGTAGATATTTATATCCTATCTTTGACAATTTGGGGGTATAGTAATTGCAATTCTCAAACACGTAAACAACAAGAAATGAGAGGTTAGAAAAGACTGAAGACACTGTAAATGGTGTTTTGGAAAAATGAAGCTGAAGTAATAACAGTTTGTAGCAGGTTTTGCCTTTCTTCCCTTCCAAGTTCTCAAAGTCTTCTTGTAAAATAAGCCCAAGTTCAAAACCTCTATGTAAAAAGGTAGATGTAGCCAGGTGGGGTTTGGTCTGTTCTTCCAGGCAGCCAGCAACAGAATAAGGGGACACAGTCTCAAGTTGTGACAGGGGAGGTCTAGGCTGGATGTTAGGAGGAAGTTCTTCACAGAGAGAGTGATTGGCATTGGAATGGGCTGCCCAGCGAGGTGGTGGAGTCACCGTCGCTGGAGGTGCTCAAGAAAAGCCTGGATGAGGCACTTAGTGCCATGCTCTAGTTGAATGGACAGGGCTGGGTGATAGGCTGGACTGGGTGAGCTTGGAGGTCTCTTCCAATCTGGTTGGTTCTATGATTCTATGTCTTATGCTTATCTATGTAGACAAGCTGAGAACAAAACCTGAAGTGTCTTCTCTAGGTTCTCACAGTAGGTCAGCAACATTTCTTGTCAGAACAGAGCTTCCTTGATCTGGAGTTTCCAACCTTGCCATTAGTTGTGGCCTTTCCTCCAGAGTTCAGTTCTGGTTTCTTCCTTAAATTGAATGTTACTTAAAAAGAGCAGTGGCTCACTATTTGCTTTGGAAATACTTTCTTTCACTGCCAAAACAATCATCTGGATCCAAAAAGGTGTCTCAACAAAAGGCTCCAAAGATCTGGGTTGCTCTCCAACTGAAGCTTCCTAGCCAAGCTTCTGCAGCAACTCTTCACTGATGGGCAAGAGCCCTTTGAGTGGTAGCAAGCAAAATGCTCATTATTCAATACCAGAATGAGTTTGAGAGTCACTTCCCTGGAAAAACTGCCAGGGTTTCTAAATGAAGGAGTCAAAGAAAGACATTCAGGCACCTCTCATTTGCATAAAATTTCCAAGGATGAGCTGGATAGATGGCCTGAGGGATGAGCTGGAGAGATGGCCTGAGGGATGAGCTGGATAGATGGCCTGAGGGGTGAGCTGGATAGATGGCCTGAGGCACATGATAGGAGGTTAAACAAGGCCAAGTGCCAGGTTCCCTGTACATGGGTCAAGTCAACCCCCTGCACTGCTCCAGGCCTGAGGCAAAATGGCTGGAAATTGCCCTGTGGAGAAGGACCTGATTGATAGCTGGATGTGAGCCAACATGTACCCAGGTGAAGACCAACAACACCCTGGCTAGGATCAGCAATAGTGTGGCAGGACTAAGGCAGTGACCATGCTGGTGAAGCTGCGCCTCGAATACAAGCTACAGTTTTGAGTTCCTCACTACAAGAAGGGCATTGAGGTGCTACAGTATGTCCACAGAAATGCAGCACAGATGGTGAGACATCTAGAGCACAAGTCTGTGAGGAGAGGCTGAGGGAACTGGGGTTGTTTAGCCTGGGGAAAAAGGAGGCTCAGAGGAGAGCTTCTCTACAACTACCTGAAAGGAGGCTGGAGCAAGGCAGAAGTTGGTCTGTTCTTCCAAGCATCAAGAGAAAGGCTGAGAGGAAGTAGCCTCAAGTTGCACCAGGAGAGGTTTAGGTTGAAAATTAGAAAAACTATATTTACTGAAAGAGTGATTAAACCCCCAGATTAAGTCCCCAGAGCAGTGGTGGAGTCTCCATTCCTGGAGGGGTTTAAAAGACCTATAGATGTGGTGCTGAGGCACATGTGCTGGGTTGAAGGGTGCTCAACATTTTGTAGCAGTTTTACTGGAGGCAGAGACTTCTGATGATTTGGCTCCCTGCCTCTGGCATAAAACATACTTCACAAATACAACATCTGCAGCAGTTAGATTTTGCCCAGATACAGTTTATTAATATTGACGCTTATAAGTTCGAGGCTGAAGGGAGACCTCACTGCTCTCTACAACTACCTGAACGGTTGTGGTAGTGAGGTGGATGTTCGTAGGATCACAGGATGTTAGGGGTTGGAAGGGACCCAAAGAGATCATCCAGTCCAACCCCCCTGCTGGAGGAGGACAATCCTATCTAACACAGATCACGGGAACACATCCAGACAGGCCTTGGAAGTCTCCAGAGAAGGAGACTCCACGACCTCCCTGGGGAGCCTGTTCCAGTGCTCTGGGACCCTTACAGTAAAGAAATTCCCCTTTGTGTTGAGACAGAACCTCTTTTGCTGCAATTTACACCCATTGCTCCTTGTCCTATCACAGGGAGCAAGTGAGCAGAGCCTGTCCCTCAGCTCCTGGCCAGTCCTCAGATACTTAGAAACATTTATCAAACCCCCTCTAAGTCTTCTCTTCTCTTCTCCAGACTAAACAGCCCCAGGTCCCTCAGCCTCTCCTCATAAGCCATGTCCTCCAGTCCTCTAATTATCCTCACAGCCCTCTGCTGGACCCTCTCCAGCAGATCCCTGTCCCTCTTAAACTGGGGAGCCCAAAACTGAACACAGTATTCAAGATGAGGTCTCAGCAGGGCAGAGTAGAGGGGGAGGAGACCCTCCCTTGATCTGCTGGACACACTCTTTTTAATACACCCCAGGATCCCATTGGCCTCCTTGGCCACAAGGGCACATTGCTGTGCCATGGTTAACTTGGTATCCACCAGGACCCCCAGGTCCCTCTCCACAGGGCTGCTCTCCAGCAGATCACCTCCCAGCCTGTACTGGTGCAGTTTATTATTCCTCCCCAGATGCAGGACTCTGCACTTGTCCTTGTTGAACTTCATCTGGTTCCTCTGTGCCCAGCTCTCCAGTCTGTCCAGGTCTCTCTGGATGGCCACACAGCCTTCAGCTGTATCAGCCAAGCCTCCCAGCTTGGTGTCATCAGCAAACTTGCTGAGCAGACACTCTGTGCCCTCATCAATGTCATTGATGAAGACGTCAAACAGGACTGGCCCCAGCACTGATCCCTGGTTGGTCTCTTCTCCCAAGTATCAGGTTATAGGAGAGGAAATGGCCTCAAGTTGTCCCAGGGGAGGTTTATATTGGCTATTAAGCAAATTTTTCCTACTTAAGGAATGATTAGACATTGGAACAGGCTGCCCAGGGAGGTGGTGGAGTCACTGTCCCTGGAGGAGTTCAAAAAACATGTAGATAAGGCACTTCAGGACATGCTTTATTGGCCATGCTGTTGTTATCCTGACAGTTGTGCTCAGTGATCTTAGAGGTCTTTTCCAATTGAAACAATTCTCTAAGATCTGGGGAAAGGCTTGAAAGCAGTGTATTAATTATATTAAACAGCAGAAACAATGCTTCCAGTCCCAAAGTTTTAGGGGCTAAATGGGTTTCTCTCTCTTCTCACCATCTGGTTCCTTCTTTGCAGAGCTACAAGCAACCGTCCGCTTTTATTGTCACGCAGCATCCTTTACCAAATACTGTCAAAGATTTCTGGAGGCTGGTCCTAGATTATCACTGCACCTCAATAGTTATGCTGAATGATGTGGATCCTGCACAAGTAAGTCCAGAAAACTGCTCTATTCCAAAGAGGAGTGCTAAAGCCTTGGCATTTCAGAAGAGCTTTAGGACATAATTAGTTTCATAGAACAGTATTAAATGCTAACACGCTAAAAAATTGATTTGTATCTTGCAGACACACATAAGGAAAGGAGAGTAAATCAGCCCAGCAGCAGAATCTGGTGGGCAATAAGTTCACCATGAGCCAGCAATGTGGCCTTGTGGCCAAGAAGGGCAACGGTCTCCTAGGGAGCATTAGAAGAGTAGATCAAGGGTGGTTCTGCTCTACACTGTGCTAGTGAGCCCACACCCCGTGTATTGTATCCAGTTCTGGGCTGCTCAGTTCAAGAGAGACAAGGAGCTACTGCAGTGAGTCCAGTGGAGGCTACAAAGGTGATGAGGGGACTGAGGAACACACACAGAAGCACATACACCTGTAATTTGTTCTGTCAACAGAAGATACTTTGGGAAGAGTTGCTAAAACCCCCAAATGATGGTTGCAGGATTCTCACTCAAGTCTGAAACACACAATCTATAGCCAAAAGTCACAAACAGAAGCCAGCAGCTATTCATTAGCCTGTTCAGAACAGGTCAATGGCCTTGGCCTGCTTACCAGGGGCTCAGTTTTCCCAATGGGGAAATCTGTGTTACCTTTGGGACAAAATGATATTGTTAGAGAGGAGCTAAACAAGGCTGAGGACTAAGCAGCCTTCAGAAGAGAAAACAGGGCAGCCAAACGTGTGAGAGGGCACAGCTACCTCACAAAAGAGTTGTGCATGCTGTACATGCTCCTTAGAAAATTGGAAAACAGCACCTCCTGCTTAGGCAATTTAATCACTGGCATTAATCACTCGGCATACTACAACCTGACTCTGAGTGGTGCAGCTCCAGGTCCTTACACAGATATCATTTCCTTGGCTCCCACAAACCGCACCAGCCGTATGCTGGAGTAACACAGTGGCCATCCAGGTTCTTACCATGTAATTATTTGTTAATTACTAGTTAAAAGCATTGGCTTTTCTTTTTTTCCTCCTTTTTATAGCAGGCTGGATGTCATCTTTATTTGGGATATGATCAAGAATCATTTTAGCTTTGTGCATTGCACACACTTAGGAAAAATGCCTCCTCTTTGGTTTTTCTTCTTTGGCACATGAAGACTTCTTGTTTTCAAAACACACTAAGTTCCCATTTTCCTCTTTCAAAAGGGATGTGTTGGAATTCCACACACTGTTTTAAAGGCCACATTTCTGATTCCAAACCCTTTCCATTGTCTACAGGGAGCAAAACAGAAAGGCAGAACTTTTATTCATGAGCTCGAGATTATTTTCTGAGTGAATAAGGAAAGAGTCGGGGGAGTCAGCCTGTTAGGGACTGCTGAACAGAGGGTTTTAATTTGTGGGCTGTGTTTTGAATTTACAATAGCACATGGCTATTTCCAGCATTTATTAGCCTCTCAGGCTTTTAAAAGCTATTGGGATATGCAGTTAATGCACCTGCTCTCTGCAGTATGTTAAACCTTTTTCCCTCTTAATGTAACAATCTTTTCATTAGGAATAAATCTCCCAGCCCTTCGGAGCGCAGAGAAGCAGAGAGAGGGCAGAGCTTATTAAAACCACTCGTTCCGTCCAGATTTATTACTAATTACTCTCATCATTATTATTTATGTAGATATGGAGTGTTTACAGTTCTGTTTAGATATTAGACAATTTCTGTGGATTGTTATGCTCTGCTGGGAAATGAAATTCCACCCTTTGCAGCAACTCTGACTTCAAGAGAGTCGCTGGCATCACACACACATGGAACATAGAATCATAGAATGGTTTAGGTTGGAAGGGACCTCAAGGATCATCCCGCTCCAACCCCCCGCCATAGGCAGGGACATCTCCCACTAGAGCAGGCTGATCAAGGCCTCATCCAGCCTGGCCTTAAACACCTCCAGGGAGGAAGCATCCACAACCTCCCTGGGCAACCTGTTCCAGTGCCTTACCACCCTCACTGTAAAGAACTTCCTCCTAACATCCAGTCTAAATCTCCCCTCTTCCAGCTTAAACCCATTCCCCCTTGTCCTAACATTACTAGACCGTGTAAAGAGTCCCTCCCCAGCTTTCCTGTAGGCTCCCTTCAGAACACACAGACCTTAGATGCTTTTGGTACCCTCAGAGCTGAAAAACCTTGGCTTCCCAAAGCAGCTCCAGCAAAGAGCTCTGCTTATTCTCATTTAGGCCTTTTGCAAAGGTCTGTTATAACAGCATCCCTCTGTCTTTGAAAGGCTTGCACTAGACTGTGCATCTCCAAAATGATCTGAGCATTTGCATTTGTTACCTATGTTATATTTTAACACCAGCACAGTTCACAACAGCCAAAAAAATATACTGCAAGATTTGAGCAATGTTTGAGAAGCAATTTGCTCAGCAGACTGAATCTAGGGGGAGTTGAAAATAAATGGAAAAAAATATATTTTCCTCCTTGAAATTTCTGGGTTTAACTTGTTAAAGTGAACTCCTGCAAATCAGACCCTGTTCTCTTCTTAATTGATGTAGTAAGTGATTATGTTTCCCGCAAATGTAGTCATCTCCAAACGGCTTTGTGGAGGGCTAAGTGTTATAAGAAATGCAAAACAACATCTGGAGTAAATGTGATTTGTCAGCTCAGCTCTGGATCAGCAACAGTCAAGGCAGCAGAATGAAGACCACAGCTGTTTTACTGAATGAAATGAAGTTCCAAATCTGACATCAATGCTTCTGCAAGCAAACAAAATTTCACGAGTTCACACTTAATTTTGGTGAATGTTTGCAAAAGCCACATGCTTGAGCTGCTGTAAATATCCTGGGGCAGGGGCTGGGGGGGGGGGGGGGGGTGGGT
>WAAF01011629.1:71418-170965 GCA_013400475.1 Tricholaema leucomelas
TCTATTCTATTCTATTCTATTCTATTAAAGAATTCAGAAGTTCTGTATGCTCATTTGGAGCTTTTTGATTGTTGTAATATCATTTGGGCTCTTACACCTTCAGGTGGAGCCTCCTCTCTCACCTAAAATGTGAGCCAAAAATCACAAGTAGAGGTCAAAAGAGTTAATACTTTTAAATGCATTAATGAACAGGAAACTGTAAAGCCTGGATGAGACACTTAGTGCCATGGTCTAGTTGATTGGTTAGGGCTGGGTGCTAGGTTGGACTGGATGATCTTGGAGGTGTCTTCCAACCTGGCTGATTCTATGATTCTATGAAGTGCAATTGTAATCTTCAACTTGTAATGTTGAGAAGGTGAAAGCTGAGCGTGCCAGATAGTTAAGTCTGGGTTTGTTCCTGTGTGATGGTAAATGCTTAGTTATCGTTCATTAATCGATAATTGATTAATTAACTCCATAGAGACACTTAATTAGGAGGCATTTTCACAAGCTCTAACTCTTGGATTGTGGGAATGGACAATCTACTATCTCCTTCAGCTTTTCTGTTTCATTTCAATGTGTACTATTGCTAAATATTTATAGAATCATAGAATGGTTCAGATTGGAGAGGACCTTTAAAGATCATCGAGTCCAACTCCCCTGCAGTCAGCAGAGACATCTTCAACTAGATCAGGTTGCTCAGATTCCTAACCAACCTGACCTGGAATGGTTCCAGGACTGGAGCATCTACCACTTCTCTGGGCAACCTGGGCCAGTGCTACCACTCTCAGCATAACAAATTTCTTCCTCCTCTGTAGTCTAAATCTCCCTGGTTTAGTTTAAAGCCATCATCCCTTGTTTCATCAGGAAGTCTGTGTTTGAAGCACAAGGTCAGCACCTGAAAACGTGGGTAACAGAAGAGCTGTTAAAAGCCTAACTTACACATCATCATTAACTGCTAAAAATTAACTGGAATCAATCCTGCAGAAGAGAAGGCTCCAAGGAGACCTTTAGTGGATTTCCAGTACCTGAACAGGGGCCTGTAAGAAAGCTGGGGAAGGATTTTTACAAGGCCTTGTAGTGATAGGACAAGGGGAGATGGATTTAAGCTGAAAGAGGGGATATTTAGACTGGATATTAGGAAGGAATTCTTTACAGTGAGGGTGGTGAGACACTGGAACACATGGTCTGGGGACACTGTGGATGTCTACTTCCTGGAAGTGTTCAAAGCCAGGTAGGATGGGATTTTAAGCAACCTGGTTTAGTGGAAGGTGTTCCTGCACATGGCAGGGGGGTTGGAACTAGATGATCTTTAAAGTCTCTTCCAACCCAAACCATTCTGTGATTCCATGACTAATTTAGCCTAGGCCTGATCCCACGGAGCCATGGCACTGGCAGAGGACAGTATTTCTGCTGTGGGTTTGGGCTGCATGTGAGGAAGGAACACTGAGCAGCTCTTGCCATGAGATGTAGGGAGGTATAAGTGACATGAAAACAAACATTATAACCCAGGAAGTGCTGAACCCTGGGTCTGTATTCAGATAAACATTTCCAGGGAGGCATTTCAATAACATCAGTTCTGCTGAAGTGCCACATGGATGTTTTGACAGATGATAGAAGGGTTGCAAGTCAGTTTGTTTGCTTGTAGTCAATTCTTCTCATACAAGTGTTTTAGAGCAGCTAAATACACATCTAATACGAGCAGCAGAGTTAAGTTACTGTGTGTGGTGTCTATTGTCTGCTTAATATAAAGATTTTCTTATCTGAATACAAATTGGATTTGCCACCTGGTTCCCACTGACAACAGCTTGATAGTAAATAATTTGAGCAGAAGAGAACTATTGATCCCCTTAATTAAGTTCCTTCAATAACTGACTTTGTGGCTTTCTTCTGATTTTGCAGGATCAATACAAATTCTGCTATGAAGTAGCTTTGGAATACTTGAATTCTGGCTGACAGTGTAAGCAGCACAGACAAAGCTCCTGCTTTTCAGCACCACGAACAAAGCAAGTTGCTTCATACCTATGTAAAACGAGATGACAACTTCTCACTGTTCTGCTTCTACTGCTTTGTCTAATTGGCTCTTTTGAAGAGCCCAAAGAGATGTTTCTGAACCTTGCTTGCACCGCCCGGTTCCCACTACGATGCCGCTGCTTGACACCCATCTGAACGTACACCGCAACCCCACGGCAGCTGTTTGGACACCATCTGCATCCGCGGCCACTGAGGTGACGAAGCAGCACAGTCTTCTGATGAATAAGAGAGCACAATGATATCCTTGCCAAGGGATTCCTATCCCTCTCTTCTCTCGCCGTTGCCAGTTACCGTCACAGCCTCGTGCCCATTTTTCTGTTCTGTGGAGAACGCTGTCTGGCATTTTTGTTTCTCTTGTTTTTATAACATCTGATTTTTAGTTCTATTTGTATCCTAACACACAACAAACCAAACCACATGTAGCTCATCTGAACTAACGGGAAGACGCAGACCAAATCACGTTAACTTCTTTTGAGTTGGAATCGCTCTCCGCTTCGTACCACGTCAGAGGGAGAATCCTGGACAGAAGTACAGAGAGAAAAAGCAAAGTACAGAATGTTCAGATTAATATATCCAAAGTCTGTTGTTGGTTTCTTTTTCTTCTTCTTCTCCTTCTCCTTCTCCTTCTCCTTCTCCTCCTCCTTCTCCTCCTCCTCCTCCTTCTCCTCCTCTTTCTCCTTCTTCTCCTCCTTCTCCTTCTCCTTCTTTTTATTTGTTTATATTGTAAATATTTTTTTTAATTTCATCAAATTATTTATTCATTAAATGAACTTTCTTTGTTTTTCTTTTTTTTTTTTTTTTTTTTTTTTGGTGAAGCACAGTGAGTGACAATCATTTTTATCAAGCCCTGGAAATGCTTATTGTATGATAGTGTAAACATTTGTTTACCTTGTATGGATTCTCAGCTCAATAAATAATTACATACATGAAAGCATCTTCTTTAATTTAATATCTTTTGGAATCTCAGAGCCTTCCATTAAGCTTCCCTTTTCAGAGCTCGTAAGTGCTATGCTACCTGTGGAGCGTCTTTATGGTGTGATCCAGTGTTGATCCAGACAATGGAGGTGCTGTGCCAAGAGGTGAATTGTATCACAAATGATGCACAGATGTAGAGCCTGAAAATTGTCCTGACACATGTAGAAGAAGAAATGATGTTGGGCATCTACACTCTGCTCAATCTTTTCATGGCATCCCTTGCCAGCCCTGAACATGACCTGCAATTCCCTGCTACAAAGGGAGTGATACAGAAAAACATCTTTGCTGTGAGGGTGCTGGAGCACTGATGCAGGTTGGAGAGTGTCCTTCTCTGCAAATATTCCAAACCCAACTGGACATTGGGACGCTGGGCAGTCTGCTGTGAGTGACGCTGCTTTGGCAGAGGAGGTGGACTGGAGGATGTCCAGATGTCACTTCCAGCCCTCCCCATGCTGGGATTCTGGGATTCTGCAATACAGTGAGTTTGTTCTTGAGAAGAATGACTGCTGTGAGGAGGACAGGATTCCTCAGGTGAAACATTATAGAAACACAGAATGGATTGGGTTGGAAGGAACCTTTCAAGTCTGTATAGTCCAATCTCCCTTCAGTTAACAGGGGCATCTGCAACTAGAGCAGGCTGGTCCAGGTATCAGGTACCAGGCATTGCTGTAAATTGCACAGAGATGCTGAAGAACTTATAACCCCAAGCCTTGGAGGGGTAAAGGAAGTCCCAGACTGGACTCAGCAGCAGATGGGAACCAGATTCAAAAGCTGGATTCTGGAACTGGATTCAGGAACATGTGGAAGGGGATTGAAATCAGAAGGGACAAAGCTTTCCTTGGACACTGGCAGTTGAAGAAGCGGCTTGACCATGCTGATCCCTCAGCTTTCTCCTGAATATGACATCCACTGCATGCCATCTCTTGGTGGTAAGTTGAGGGTCACCTGTGCTGCCTCTCCTCCCTGTGGGTGGCACTTCTGACATCCTGTACCCCAAGGTGGGGCACGAGATAAGGCAGTGTCCCGTGTCTACAGAGGAGCAAATCTAAGACAGAACCCTTCTGCAGCCCGGCCCTTGGCAGTAACTCTTGCCGACAGCATTCTCACTGCTAGAGGCAGCCACTGGCTGTGTAAGCCTGCCCTGAACTTGAGAAAGTGTCCTGACTGAGCAGAGACTGAGCTGAGAAGTTACAGCACTGACCAGAATTGACTCTGGTCTAGCTCAGACCAGCACATACAGGTGCTGTGATCCCAAAGGTGACTGAGACTATAGAAATGCACCAGGAATCATGGCAGTCTCTCCCAGGGACATAGACTGTCGTGCCTGCCAGACACTATTTCAGCTGCATAACTCCTGCAGACACAGGCAAGTCTTGGGGGATTATGTGGCAGAGGACATGAGGAGGAAGGAGCTCTGCAGTGTTTCTTCTTGTTTTACTGCTACTACTTTTTGTTGCTGTTGCTGTTCTTCTGAGAGAGGCATGGTCAGACACGTGTTATAGAGCTTCTATGATGTAATCCCAAGAGACACTCTGTGAGCTACGATGGCTGAAAACTGGAGCCAGCTAAAGAAATCACAACCAGCAGCTCTGTGTCCTCGCTGGGGTACCACAGCTATCAGTCGATACAAACGACAGAGAAATCCAGGCTTAGGTAAAACAGAACTTGGGAGGAAGAAAATAAAGGTGAGGACTTCAGAAGCTAAGACCAGAGAAACCACAAGGAATTACAGAATCACAGAATGGTGGGGAGTGGAAGGGACCTCCAGAGATCATCTATTCCAACCCTCCTGCCAAAGCAAGTTTGCCTAGGACAGGTTGCAACAATTAGGAGCAGAAAAGAGATTAACGTGAGGGGCAGGTGGTCGTGAAGCAGCATGGAGCTTATGGAAGCTATCTGGAGGGTGGCAATATAGAGGATACAACAAAAGGACAGCAGCGGTGACAGCCCCTTCAGTGTTCATAAACCAGCACCAAGGAAATGAGGAAAGGGCCTGAAGTTGCACCAATGGAGGTTTAGGATGGGTATTAGGAAAAATGTATTACCCAAAAGGGTTTGTCAAGCCCTGGAACAGGCTGCCCAAGGCAGTGTTGGAGTCACCATTCCTGAAGAGATAGAAAAGCCACGTAGATGTGGTGCCGAGGGATGTGGTTTGGTGCTAACCTGATAGCGCTGGGTTAACAGTTGGACTTAGAATCACAGTATCACAGAATCATTTGGATAGGAGGGGACCTTAAACATCACCCAGCTCTAAGCCTCCTGCCACAGGCTGGGGCATCTTCTACTAAACCAGGTTGCTCATGGCCCCATCTAGCCTGGCTTTGCTGATTTGGATGATTTTAAAGCTCAAATTCGGCCGTGGTGTTAACCATCACCCCCAGGTCTTTCACTGCTGGGCAACTTTCCAGCAACTCTTACCCAAGCTTGGAGTGCTCATACTGTTATTGTTACCCAGGTGCAAGACCCAGCACTTGGCCTTGTTGAACATCATCCTACTGGACTCAGCCCATCAATTCCAGCCTGTCCAGATCCCTCCGTAGAGCCTGCCTACCCTCTAGCAGATCACATATGCAACTTGGTGTTGTCTACAAACTTACTGAGGTTATCCTTGATCTTCTGGTGCCACAATCCTGCCTCTCGTTCCAGGATCATTTAGAACAAAGCCCATGAAACTTCATCTCAATTCCCTCCCATTCCTGTCACCTCAGAATGTGATGTTTTTTCTAGGTAGAGATATTTGAGATAGGTGGGAAGGAGGAGTGAGGTGGAAGCAGCTGTGATCTACAAACACCCTGCCATGATTTTCTGCAATACAGCTGATAGTACTCAATTCACAACAGCACAGACAAGGTGGACTTTAACACCAGAGAGGTGCTTGCTGTAGCTTGTCCAAAGGAATGTGTGAGGAGGAGATTAATATCTCATGCTCCCTGACAGTCTCTCTAAGCAATGGCATTTTTACTCCTCAGGCTCTGCCATTGATGTGCTTTCAGTAGCAGCTAGAAGACACTTAATTGTATCTCTACAGTTGTGGTATTTGTAGTAATTGTTTTTTGGAGGGTTGGGGGTTTTGTTTTGTGAAGATGTGCTCAGGGGCCACAGTTAAAGCATAAGTCTCACTGATGGCAGACACAGGCTACTAGGCCTGGGTAAATGCAATTACAACTCCTGGTCCTACAAACATTTACGTCAATATCCTCTTGTCTGGTTCCACTTGCACAAAAAAAAACCAACAACAGCTCAATATTCACACACAATTTGCATCTGAGCTCATCAGTCCTTCTAAATGCCATATCACACAATCCCAGCACGGTGATGGTTGGAAGGGACCTCTGGAAATCATCTAGTCCAAGACGCTAAAGTAGGGTCACCCACAGCAGGCTGCCCCCTCACGTTAACTGCTGATGAGTGTTGAGAAAATCCAATCTCAGTCTGCTTCCAGGCTCAGCAGCCCCAGGTCTCTCAGCCCTTCCTTCTCACAGAGACGCCCCAGAACCCCCAGCATCTCCATAACCCTGTGTTGGCCGCTCTCCAGTAGTTCCTTGTCTCTCTACCTTCTCTCCTACCGAGAGAACTCCCACGCATACACACACTGAACATGAAGCCGATGCGTGGTCCTGTGACATGAGCTAAACTCAAGCCTTCCTCCAAACAACATAAAAGAAAACCTCCCCATCTTACTACTTCTAGCCTGCCTGTACCAGTGTCTGTTGAGATCTGGCAGGCAGAGAGCACATGCACAAAGCTGTTCAACAGCAATAAATGAACAAAGTGTTATCAATCTGCCTCCTGCCTTCTTCGGGCTGCCTTGCATGGAGCTATGCCTCAGCTTGACAGCCAAAGGGGTTGGTAAGTGAGTGCTGTTGCAATTGCTTTGAACAAAAGCTTCTGCTCTATTAACCTGTCCTGTCTTTCCAGCAGACGTCAAAGCCTGCTGGTCACATTGAGCTTCCCTCTCCTTCTGTTGGCACTCCTCCTTTCCTCTGTTCTCACTGCCAATGTCCCCTCTTGCCAAATCTCTCTGACCCACATTCTGCTTATCTCGACTACACTCCAAAGATCAGTCTGTAGTCATCCTGGGTTACTTCTGACAGGTGGTTTGGCTAAGAGTGTGTTCTCCAGTGAAGATTCCCTTTCCTGATGACAGCGTTGCTCTCCTGTCTACCACCCCATCACATCTGTTGGCAGCACAGCCTGAGGCAGAGTGTCATCTGCTGGAGGTGAGTAGGGTTTTAGTGGCTCACGTGGTGTTTACCTTCAGTGTTTTTAAACCCTCTTCTCTCCTAAAACCTTCTGAGGAGCCCCTCTCTCAACACATGCATTTCTAGCATGACGTTTCCAGTCAATTTCCACTTCTAGGAAGAATTAGACACCCTCCTCTACCTGGCACTGCTGGCACAACTGCAAATGAGCATAGAATGCTTTCAGTTGGAAAGGACCTTTAAAGCAAGGACATCTTCAATTAGATTAACTTGCTCAGAGCCCCATCCAACCTGACCTAGAATGGTTCCAAGAATGGGGTTTCTACCACCTCTCTGGGAAACCTGGGCCAGTATTTCACCACCTGCAGTGTTAAAAAAGGTCCTCCTTAGGTTCACTTCTTGTCCTGCCACATACCATTGGCATTCTGCACTGTGAGCACACACTGGCACTTCATGTCCAGCTTTTCATCCACCACTACCTGCAAGAAAGGTCTATTCCATGCCCAATATGCAGGCCAGAGCCATGCCTTTGGGAAAGCTGCTGCTTCCCAGGGGCCCAGCTGGCCAGACCTGAGATAGCAGAGCTCCCAGATCCAACCCACAACTGCCACCCCATGTCAAAGTCCAAAGAAGCAGACTGCCACATCATCACCAAAAGGCTGGCAGTGCCTTCTCACCAAGAAAGGTGGCAAGGCAAGAAATTAGTAACAACATAAACTATTGACTGGGCTCCCACCTAACTACATGCAGAAGCTATAAAGCTGATAAAGGTTCACTATTCAGTTGAACAATTCTCTTCACAATAGGAATGGTTAAAAATAACCACCAGTTCTCTGCTTAAACCTGCCCAAGCGTGGCCAAACATGCCCAGATGCTACACGGCCTCTGTGCCTGGTAGGACTTATGGCTTGCAGGGAAAGACCCCGATCCACAGGCCTGGGAGGCAGAGGTATCTCTTCTGGCTCACTTCATCCCAACTTCCCTGTTTTCCCCCCAGTCCCATCTTTGGAAGAGGGGGACTGGTGAGAGGGATTTTGGGTGTCCTGCCGGACACCTTCTTGAAGGAAAGCCTGTGGATGCCAGGTAAGGCAGGAGATTTAAACTTCACAATCACCAACATCTGCATTGACCTTTCAGTGCCAGAGCTCGACCAGGAGGGGCCCCGCTCATCCAGCATGCCAGACCCCAAGGTGGCAATGATCCACCTGCTGCATAGGGCTCCCCTGCATGAGTCAGAGAGGCTGAGCCAGAAGCAAAGCACCCTATGAGCTGCTATGAAGAAACTCAAGTCTGTTCCAGCCTGCCCCACTACCCCACCAGAGGTGATGGTACTTTGCAGGGGCTACGCTGGCAAGACAATGCTTAATGTAGCTTCCCAGAAGAGCTACCCTGTCCGCCCTGCCCAGCTCACCACACGCCATACTCTGCATCTTTCCTCTCTGCCCTCTCTTTCCCCATGGGCCTGCAGGAACCACGGCACACCTCAAGGAGACAAACAGCTCCCTGGCCACAGGGCCTGCATCCCACCACCATCTTCTCAGGTCAGCACCCAGGAGGCCACCATGGTCCATTTCCAGGCTACCATTGTCTGGGTGACATTCCCTATGATGCTCATGTAAAGAAATGGGTGAAAGCCACATGCTGGGATGTGACAGTGGGGGGAGTAGGCATCTCCCTGGTGACCACCACTGGAATGCAGTGCCCCTGGCTGCAACCACGACAGCATGCAGTGTCCTAACCAGTTCCAGAGGCCACGGTGGCATCATAAGCACGGGTGTGGCCAGGCCATTGCGATGAGGTGCCCGGGGGAATATTTAAGAAGTGCCACCTCCCTGGGCTGGCACTCCCAGAGGATCACCTCTCTCAGGAGGCAGCATCTCTCCTGAGATGCCCACGGAAGCTCGGAGGCACAAAACGCTGAAGATGCCCATGGAAGAGAAAGCAAACACCTCAGAGCCCTGCGGAAGGCTGCTGAGCCGGCGTCACAGGAGGCACCACGAGGTGAGGGATGGCGCTGCTCTGCCAAGCCAGCAGCCTCCATCCCACACCTTCACCTCCTACACACACCTACAGGTTTCCAACAGGCAGATGCAGACTTCCGCACAGGGCAGCCAGAGCTGGAACTCAGCCTTCTCTGGGGACCAGCTCCCACCACTGCCCTGCTCACCGAGGACACAGGGTGCTGCCAGGCTGGCCACACAGGTACGGAGCCCGGGAGGGCAAATGGCAGGCAGGCACAAGGTGCAGGAGGGACGGGGATGGGTGGGCACTGGTATTGGTGTTGGGGGTGGGGGAGAGGGTGACACTGGGGGGCTTGAAGGTGCCAGGGCAACCTGCTCACCGGAGCTCTTCCAGCTGGGGGGGTCAGGAACAAAGGAACCACACTCCTCACACGCAGCTTCTCTCCCTGCCTTCTCTTGCAGACCAGCAGCATGGCGGCACTGCCACCCATCAGAAGCAGAATGGTGACACGGGACAGCGTAACCCCTGTGACAACCTGGCTGCCAAGGCTGGCAGTGGGCACACGCACAGCTCCCACGTGGCAAGATGCTGCCACTGCTGGCCAGCTGCTGCCTCTGCCAGGACTCTCTGCAGCATCTGCCAGAAGCCAAACCTGTAGGGACAGGGCCAGCAGCACTGCAGTCAGTGGCTACCTACAGCCGGTACCACCTCCCCGGGACACTTGCCCTGAGCCTGGCAGAGCAATGAGGCTCAGAAACCACAAGCTGGTCCCATACAGACCCAGAGGCACAGCCTGTGCCGAGGAGGCGAAAGAGGCAGTTGAGGACCTGGTGCTTCACCAGATCCTAGGCAAGGTTTGCCCTGGCACCCAGGGACATGGCCATCAGCCAGTGGCGGCACAGAAGGAGAAGCCACACAAGGCCCACCCAGCTCTCTCCTTGACTGATGCCAGCACACCTCGCGGCACCGGTGCGGCTGTGCCAGTGTGCTCAGAGAGGGATGTGGAGCCAGAGCAGCAGAGAGAAGCGGCACAGGCGGTAGCACCAGCGCTGCGTATCCGCGGCAACCTGGGCAGCAGGCCACAGCAGCAGGCACAGGATGAAGCCGCTGGCAGGCATCTGCTTCTCTCTGCTGACACCAAGCCTATGGAGGAGGTGGACAGAAGCTCCCTGGCCCGCAGGGGGCACAGGCTGCCCCCCCTCAGGCTAACAGTCAACCTGCCGCAGCAGCGGCATGGCTTGGAGCACACCCAGCTCCACCAGCGGCTTGTCCAGAAGCCTCTCCAAGCCATCTGGACAGGGGAGAAGACTACCTGGGTTCAACCATCCAAGCTCCACCCTGCTGCAGGACCATCACCTTGCCCATCCCAGTGCCAGCAGGAGGTGTTGGCATGCCCACAAGGGCAGGAGCAGGAATACACAGAGGACAGCAGCAGCAAGAAAGAGGTGCCAGGGCAGCTGCAAGCCCCCAGCAAGGACCAGGCAGGAACCGCACAAGGCACAGAACAGAAGCAAGTGCCAAGTGAGGACGAGGACATGTTTGGGGCCTCGACTCACACGGAGAGGATAGAGGAGGAGGAGGAGAAGGAGGATAGCAACTCGGAGCTGTCCCAACACCCCAAAATCAACAGCCTCTGCATCAACCCCTCCTACCCAGAGCTCTTCCAGGATCTGATTTCCACCTCTGCGACGCAGGAGCCCTCCAGCTCATCCAGCATGGGCCACAGGGAGGCTGAGACAGCAGCTTCATCTCCGGATGGAGCTCCTGAAGATCCTCTCAAGGGCCAGGCTCATGCCCCACTCTGCCCCACAGACAGCCAGGATACTTTTGTGGAGACAACCCGACTGACTGGGAGCAGTGCCATGGTGAGGAAGGCTGTGGTCTTCTCCACACAAGCTCAAGAGCAGAAAGCCCTGGCACTGCCAGCCCCTCCGGCCCCGTGCAGCCCTACACCCAGCCAAGAGGCTTTAATGGAGACAGCCCCTCAGGACACTGAGGCCACCTTGGCTGGAAAGCCTCAGGGAAAGGCCAGCACAGCCACCCTGTCCCCAGCACTGCACGGGGCTGAGGCATCTCCTTCACCTCACCCAGGGGCTACGGCAGATGCTGTCATGGCCCACCTGGCCCGGGCTCGGCAGCGACGGCCCACTGTCTTCAGGAGGACACTGAAACCTCTGCGCAGAGCCTTCTGTGTTTTCTCCTCCTGCATGAGGACACAGACAGATGAGTAGGAGCTGCTGCCAGCAGATGAGGCCTGCTACCGGCACCACCGGGCAACAAGCCCCCACCCGGCCCTGAACCTGCAGCATCCAGAAGCAGAGGCACAGCGGGCACCAGTGACCTGCCAAATGGCCCCCACGGCTCATGCAGAGGTAGGAGGTAGGTATGTTTTACTACAGTGCTGGATGCAGCCAGGATGGCTCCATCAGTCCCGCACGCCCCATGCTGGCACAAGCCACAGTTTATGTCACAAGAGCAGGCATAGTCTTAATCAGAGGTAGGGTTAGTACAATTATTTCTTGGAGTTCATTAACAAAGGTATTAGAATAGAATAGAATAGAATAGAATAGAATAGAATAGAATAGAATAGAATAGAATAGAATAGAATAGAATAGAATAGAATCAANCCCTGAGCCTCCCCTTCTCCAGACTAAACACCCCCAGCTCCCTCAGCCTCTCCTCATAGGGTTTGTGTTCCAGGCCCTTCACCAGCCTTGTTGCCCTATTTTCCCACCCTTCACCCCAGTTCCAAGCTGCCCTGGTGGTCTTGAATGGTTATCTGAGCACCAGCACAGTCTTCCTCACGGGGTCTTTTCATCTTTGATCAGCAGGCCCCTCTTCACTGCTGATGTCAGGATATCTCTGCTCCTCCTTTATCTCCTACCTGTGTTCCTTAGTCACGGCAGGCCTGGGCCTTCACAAGATTACATATCGCAGAGCTCCAACCAGTAGCTGCAGACACTTCTGCAGCAGTCATGGTTTAGGTTTGCATATTATCATCTGACTGCTATAAACAAACATTTCTACACAGTTTGGTATTCTATGGTTCACTATAGGTGCCCTCAAAACGTGCATATGGTCTGTGAGGTCCTTTACCAGCACTCCTTGATTTTTCTTCTATCACCAGGAACCACAGGACGCAACCTAAATCTACTCTTCTCAAACCATTACCCCTTGCCCTAGTGCTATGTGCACTTGGAAACAGTCCCTCCCCAGGTAATTTCTAGGCCCTTTTCACATACTGGAAGGTCACTACGAGGTCTCTCTGGAGACTTCTCCACGCTGAACAACCCCAGCTCAACTCTCTGAGCCTGTGTCTGCATAGGAGAGCTGCTCCAGCCCTCAGATCATTTTGGTGTCTCTCCTCTGGACCCTTTCTTGTGTTCAGGGCCCTATAGCCCTGAACAGGAATACATCCAGGTGGGCTTTAAAAGTCTCTAGAGAAGAAGACTCCATAACCTCTCTGGACAGCCTATTCCAGTGCTCTGTCACCCTCATGATAATGAGGCATTAAGGTGGAACCTCCTGTGCTCCAGCTCGTACCTGTTGTTCCTTGTCCTGTCACTGGGCACCACTGAAACCCCTTGGATCTCTTTAATTCTTTCCAGTTTCCAAGCTTTTTGGACATTCATGCATTTGTTGAACAGCATAAAACTAATGGTGACAGAGTTGAACATGAACTTGGAAGCCACTCTGCCAGTGTAGCATATAGGAGACTGAACTTCAGACCTCCCCCAGTGTTGTGCTAATTAAACTCTCTCCTTCCTTCTGGTGTTTCAACTCTGTGCTCAATCACAGAATGTTAGGGGTTGGAAGGAACCTCCAAAGATCATCGGGTCCAACCCCCCTGACAAGGCAACATCACCAGATCAAACAACCTAAAAGAAGAAAGACATTACCATACAGGAGACGACACTCTTTGTGTGAAGTAATTACCATGCTCCTTGTACTCACTTAATTGCCTGGTTGTAGAGCTTCAAGAAACACTTCTGGTGAGGGAATGTTTGGGGAAAGCCTTCAGAGGCGAAAACAGAAGCCAGGCTGACTGTTGCAACACAACCCAGATAAGATTACAAATCTGAATTCTCTGCTCAACAGGCAGAAAATGTGTTTGTAATATTACCATTGTACTCAAGGCCTCCTAACAATTTACGCCTTCTTATACAACGTATGGCACCAAGCTGAGCCAATCAGGAGGCTCCACTGATTGTGCTCGGAGCGCTGCAGCAATTTCACCAACCATGCAACACACTTAGTCAGGAAATGTAAAGATGGAGAAGCCATTACCAGCATAAATCACTCCTCATTGCTGTATATGTTAGCATATTTGTTATTGTAACTCGCAGGTGTGGAGCTCTAAATACACTTCATGTGGTGATGAGCTATGTGCGTCCGGTGGGATTCAGCTTCCAGAAGATGCTTAGAAGGACTGGCCCATGGGGATGGCCTTGTTTCACCACTGAACCTGGAATTAGTTGCATTGCTGCTACAGGTCCACCAGTAAGCTGAAGTAAGCCAGGCCCTGCTACCCAAGTAGTGAGTGAGAGGGGTTCAGGAGCGCTAGCACAACGAAGACACAAATACACTTACAGACTTTGACTCTTCCACGTCCATCCCAGTGCTGCACCACACAGAATCACAGAATGGTAGAGGCTGGCAAGGATCTCTGGAGATCATCTAGTCTAACACCCCTAACAAAGCACGGTCACCCCACAGCAGGTTGCCCAGGATCACCTGGGCAGGTTTGAAATTAGTCTAGAGAAGGAGACTCCACAACCCCTCTGGGCAGCCTGCTGCAGTGCTCCACCACTCTCATAGAAAAGCTTTTCTTCAAAGAATCATAGAACTGATTTGGTTGGAAAAGACCTCTAATACCATCAAGTCCAACCAGCGACCTAACACCACCATGGCCACTAAACCATGTCCCAAAGTGCCATCTCCTCACATTTTTTAGCACCTTCAGGGATGTCAGCTCTACCATCTCCCTCGGCAATCTGTTCCAATGCCTGACCATGCTTTCTGTAAAGAAACTCTTCCTAATATCCACCCTTAAACCTATCCTGGCACAATTTCAGGCCACTTCCTCTGCATCACTTGATGCTAGAGAGGACAAACAGGCCTCCCATCTCACTCTGACCTCCTTTCAGGTAGTTGTAGAGAGCAATGAGGTCTCTTCTCAGCCTCCTCTTTTCCAGACTATACAATCCCAAGTCCCTCAGCCATTCCTTGGAAGATCTGTTCCCTAGACTCTTCACCTTCATGTTCAAATGGAACCTCTCAGGTTCCTATTTGTGCTCACCGTTCCCTGTCCTGTTGTTGGTCACCACTGAAGAGCCTGTCTCCAGCCTCTTATCCCCCACCCTTTAGCTATTGCTCAGCATTCAAAAAACCCCTTCTCAGGCTGCTCATCTCCAGGCTAAACAGCCCCAGGTCTCTCAGCCTTTCCTCCTCACAGAGACGCTAGAGGCCTCTCAGCATCTTTGCAGCTTCTGCTGAACTCTTTCCAGTAGTTCCCTGTCTCTCTTGAACTGAGGAGCCCAGAACTGGACCCAGAACTCCAGATGTGGCCTCACTAGGATAAAACAGATGGGGAGTAAAACTTCCCTCAACATGCTGGTCACTCTCCTTAATGCTCTCCAGAAGACCACTGGCCTTCTTGGCCACAAAGCCACATTGCTGGCTCATGGTGAACTTGTTGTCCACTTGTTACCCACAGGTTAAGTCTTCTGGGACCAGAGGTGTGTAATTACTCCACACCTGATCTCCACACCGTGGAGATAAGCACTATGGGAAGCACTGTGTGAAGAGTGATATAATGTATTCTCAATTTAACCAACATATTTTTACACCCCTCTCAGGAAGTACACAGTGCAGAAGATTCTTTGTCAGTCTCACAGGTTGTCCAGAAGGACACAGAGAAGAAAGCAACTGGCAAACAGCTCCAGGCTTGCCGTAGTCTGCACCTAGAATCTTAGGAACTGAAGCCTTTTTAGGATGCTTTTCCAGACAGACCTGGCTGTGAGTTGGTTTATTCCAGAACAGACCTTGTGTCAGCCAGCAGTACAGGGGCCATGACATGCTGCTCCACAGGCAGCTCCTCCAGGCCCTGGAGCCACTGCCCTGGCCTCCTCCTCTACTAAAACAACAGCACTACAAAACAGGCAGCAAAAAGGTCAAGAGAAGCAGCAGCTCCTCTGAAGGCTGTTAGTAATTAACAAGAGATAGTTCCCAGCAGCCAGGCCAGCACATGAATCCCATCTTCAGCCCACTGACCTAAAGCTTTGTTTTCCCCTTGCAGGGCTCATGCCATTCACGGTTGTTCTTCTTGGCTCCCTCCCAACTTATTTTCCCAGCAGCTACGTGGGGCGAAAGTAGCATTCCAATTAAACTCTTTCTCTCTCTGCAAGGTACCACAGATCACCCTCAATTTCTTGACTGCATTACTCCTGTGGTGCTACAATTTTGGGGTTAAGTTCTTTCAATGCAGTTCTTTCACCTAAGCACATTCACATGTATCTGTTTGGATCTGCAGTTTTTGCTTATGGCACAGGGCAACACCCAACTCGTTTGTATTGCTTTCTGCCTAGACAGCTCTCCAAGATCTGTTCAAGACCCCAATTGTGACTTCAAATATTGCTTCCAAATGAAATTGGTTTTTTTCACAACAGCATGTCCAACCCACATCCCCCCCTCCCCAAACTATTCTAGTCCATAAGGAAGCTTTTCCTTTGTGTTTGGAAGGAGAACCCACCATCCCCACCATTCTTCAAACAAAAAGAGTCCAAAGCTTGATCTGAAAAGGCAATGAGGGAAATAAAACCTTGGAGATTTTCACAGGAAAGGACATGGCAGGCACAAACTCTCCTTTCTGATTTCACTTCCAAGAGGCTTAGGTTAATATGTCCCTGCTCACTGTAGGAAGTTGGACTAGATCACAGACTCACAGAAACATTCCTGTTGGAAAAGACCCTCATTATCTCCAAGTCCAACTGATACCCCTACTCTACAAAGTTCACCCTTAAACCATATCCCCAAGCAACACATCCAAATGACTTTTAAACACATCCAGGGTTGATGACTCCACCACCTCCCTGGGCAGCCTACTCCAATGATTGCTGAGAAAAAATGTTTCTTAATGTCCAGTCTAAACCTCCCCAGTTGCAGCCTGAGGCCATTCCCTCTTGTTAGTCTAAACCTACCCAGTTGCAGCTTGAGGCCATTCCCTCTTGTTAGTCTAAACCTACCCAGTTGCAGCTTGAGGCCATTCCCTCTTGTTCTATCACTATTTACTTGTGAGAAGAGAGCAGCAGCAGCCTCTCCACAACATCTTTTCAGGTAGCTGTAGACAGCAATGAGGTCTCTCCTCAGTCTCTTCTTCTTCAAACTAAACAGCCTCAGCTCCTTCAGTCGCTCTTCACAAGATTTATTTTCCAAGCCCTGCTTTAAAGGCCCTTTCCAGCCCAAAGCAATCCATGATCCTAAGCAGCAGCAGTACCATCTTGCTCTTTTATGTAAAAACCCAGTCTCATAAATACTTTTTTTTCTAACAGATATTGACCATGCTTTAGGGTTTTCAAGAGATATCAATCCTCAAAGCTCAGCTTTCACCACTGAAATGCATTTACAGATATAGTTTCTCCTCTACTTCCCTGTCTCATGGGTTAAGTAGCTTTGAGCATTCAACTGAGGGAGAGGAAGAGGAAGGTCAAAACTACCTATTTTCATAAGCACAGTCTTTCTCCCTATATGACTTTGTGTTTGTAGTTGATACCAGCCTGCTAGGCTGAGAGAACATCACTAATGTGAGCATCGTGCTTCTGTCTACAGGAACTTCTGAGAGTATCTGTCAGTAGCAGAGAAGCTGAGCTCTTCAGTGCCACCAGACTGCCCAAAGGAGCCTGCCAGCCCATGCCACAGGGATCCAAACAGCAGCACCTCACCAACCACTGAGCCTAAAGCAGCTGCAGTGAGTATGTAATGCAAAACACAGCACTGCCACACATATGCTGGGGGTCACAAATTCCCCAGTGAAGCATAGAATCCTGGAACTGTTGTGGTTGAAGAGGTCTTTACCGTCATAAAGTCCAATCATCAACCCAGCACGGCCAAGTCACCACTAAACCGTGTCCCTCAGCACCACATCTGCAAAGCTTTTAAACACCTCCAGGGATTGTGGCTCCACCACTGCCCTGGGCAGCCTGGCCCTGGGCTTGACAGCCATTTGGGGAAGAAACTTTTTCATAATGTCCAACCTAAACCTGCCCTGGTGCAACGTGAGGCTATTTCTTTTTGTCCTACTGTTTGTTACTTGGGAGAAGAGACTCAACCCCACATTGCTCCAACCTCCTTTCAGGGAGTTGTAGAGAGCAAGGAGGTCTCTCCTGAGCCATCTTGAGTCCCAGCTGAACAACCTCAGTTCCCTCAGGCAGTCCACAGGGGACTTGTGCTCTGGACTCTAACAACCTTGTTGTCCTTCTCTGGACACGCTCGGGGAGGGAGGGGACAACAGGCTCTTCTCACTTGGTCCCTGTGATAGGACAAGGAGCAATGGAGGTAAGCTGCAGCACAGGAGGTTCCACCTCAACACAAGGGGGAACTTCTTTACTGTAAGGGTCACAGAACACTGGAACAGCCTCCCTAGAGAGGCTGCGGAGTCTCCTTCTCTGGAGACTTCCAAGGCCTGTCTGGATGCATTCCTCTGTGACCTCAGCTAGATTGTACAGTCCTTCTCTGGCAGGAAGGGTGGACTCAATGATCTCTTTGGGTCTCTTCCAACTCCTGACATTCTGTGATCCTGTGATCCAGCACCTCAATGTCCTTCTTGACATGAGAGGCCTGAAACCGAACCCAGCATTCAAGAGCTGCAGCCTCACTAGTGCCAGTAACAGGAGGATGATCCCTGGGCAGAAGTGATGTTGCATCCTTCTGGAGAGCTTCTGGTGCTGGCACTTACTGCCCACTGTCACCTATGCTCCATCCTGCACTGTGGGGCAAGGAGAAAATATTCTCCTCTGACATGCAGCCGTTGCAGGAAACACTTCTGCCTCTCTGAAGGGTGGCTCTGAATGACAAATGGCACAAGCCATGAATTTTGGCAAATTAAAAAGTGTAATTTGTGATGCTGCATAATTCTAGCTGCTTAGCAGGTGTGACATTATGTGCTTATCTGAAAGCCAAAAGAGGTAAAGTGGATGGAAATGTGTTTTGCAGGAGGTTGTTAATCAGACAGGACCACTGGCTCCTTCGAGCCCCAAGTGTTTTCTCCCAGAGGGCTGTGCCAGCAGCAGAGACCTCCCAGCCCCATGCATTCACAGCTGCCCATGAGGACTGTTCACCTTCTTGGGTTTGGCAGCAGCTGACAGATCTGTATCACAGCAGCTTTTCCTCAGAAGCGTTCAGCTCCCGATGCCTTTTCCCCCAGCAGAAGAGCTGATCACTGATTCTCAGCAGGAACTGGCACAGCTCCTTGGCTTATTCACTATCCTACAAAGAGCTGCTGAGTAAAGTGATTCTGGAGAAAGAGAGAGAATAACAGTCTGGAGCTATTCCCACCCAGTGTCATAGCAAAGTTCATCAGCCAGGAGATTTCTTTTGTGTCCAAAAAGAATAAGATTAATCTCCCTAAGAGAAGAAAATTAGCCTCTCTGTGTGGTGAGGTTTTACCATGGCTCACAATTGCTATTGCACTTGCTCAAAAATCTAAAAACCCCTGAAAAAGAAATGAGTCACAGAATCAGTGTGGTTGGAAGAGACCTTTAAGATCATCAAGCCCAATCACTAACCCAGTCACAATTAAACCGTGTCCATCAGCACCGCATAGGGTCACAGAATCAGAACCAGTCAGGGTTGGAAAGGACCACAAGGATCATCTAGTTTCAACTCCCCTGCCATGGGCACATCTTGAAGACTGTCAGAAAAGAAATTGCTACAAATATCTACAAAAGAATAAAAAGCCCTTTTCAGGACCAAAAGTGGTTAGCTCAAAACACTTGGGAGTAAATGCTAATGACTTGAGTGTTTAGAAGGTAGAAAAACCTGATGTTGACACCTTGTTGTAAAGCATCAAGGACTCAGGGGGCTGCCCTGGGCTATGTCACACACAGGTCCTTCAGCTTGATTTCATCACCTTTCATTTCTTCAGGTTTAGGACACCAAGAATGAAAATATTATATCTTCTTTATTATTTAGTCAGTCCTTGGAGGCTCACAGCACAGATGTCATGTGCACAGCCATGAGATACTTTTAATTCAGCAGCAGTGAGTATAGGAGAGGATAATGCAAAGTGTGGTATAGAAACTGTTCCTTGCTCCCTTCTCTTGGCACTGAGCAGGGAGAGTCACTGGCCACCCACCTGGCTTCTCAGAGCATGTGGGTTACCTGTCTGGATGTTTTCATAGACTCAGAATTATAGAATCATGGAGTGGGTTAGGTTGGAAAGGACCTTTAAAAGCCATCTAGTCCAATTCCCCTTCAGTCAGCAGGAATATCTTCAACTAGATCAGGTTGCTCAGGGCCCCAGATAGCCTGACCAGGAACGGTTCCAGGCATGGGGCATCTCCCACCTCTCTGGGAAACCTGGGCAATTGTTTCACCATGCTTAGTGTAACAAAAATCTTCCTTCTCTCTAGTCTAAATCTTCCCTCTTTTAGTTTAAAACCATCACCTCTTGTCCTGTCACAAGAGGCCCTGCTCAACAGAGTCCATCCCCACCTCTCCTACAGGCCGCTTTAAGTGCTGAAAGCCCATAGTAACATCTTAATGTCAAGAAAGAATCTTTCCAAAGGGTGTAGCTTACCTGAGAGGTGGGGAGAAGATGATATTTATTATTGAAGAGACATAGAAATAGGAGTGAAAATCAGTGCAACAAAGCTGCGCTTGAAGGTTAGCTACATCAGCACTCTGCAGACAGGATCTTTCTGTGACATATGAAACACTTCATCTGGGCTGTGTGAGTAGGGTTCCTAATTTTTCTTCTCTTCAATTCTCATCTCTACAGGTCTCTGCTGGCTACTGAGCCTTCCAAGCAGAGTAAGGCTGTCAGACAAAGCGAGCTGTGAGACAGAATCAAAGCTCACAGCTTGGAGTGTCCCTAGTTGGACAACAAAATGGGTTGAACTGGCAGGCAGCTGGTCAAGAGGTCTCCTCTCATTCTCTGCACCAAGGTCCACTGCAGTCCTGATGTGTTTCCTTCCCTTTCTCCCAGTGCATTAGAATTGCAGAACCATAGATTTGTTTTGGTTGTAAAAGACCTTTAAGATCAATGAGTCCAACCATTATTTGGCTCTACCAAGTATGGTGAGGAAGGACGTCCCTTAGCACCAAAACTCTCTGTGTTTTTAACATGTCTTGGGATGAGGATTCATCTGCATCCCCAAGGAACCTGTTCCAGTGTTTGAAAACCCCTTCAGAGAAGAATTTTCTTCTAACATCCAACATAAACCTCCCCTTTCTAACACCCAACATATACCTTCCCCTTCTAACACCCAACATAAACCTCCCCCTTTTAACACCCAACATATACCTCCCCCTTCTAACACCCAACATAAACCTCCCCCTTTTAACACCCAACATAAACCTCCCCCTTCTAACACCCAACATAAACCTCCCCCTTTTAACACCCAACATATACCTCCCCCTTCTAACACCCAACATAAACCTCCCCCTTTTAACACCCAACATAAACCTCCCCCTTCTAACACCCAACATAAACCTCCCCCTTTTAACACCCAACATAAACCTCCCCCTTTTAACACCCAACATAAACCTCCCCCTTTTAACACCCAACATAAACCTCCCCCTTTTAACACCCAACATAAACCTCCCCCTTTTAACACCCAACATAAACCTCCCCCTTTTAACACCCAACATAAACCTCCCCCTTTTAACACCCAACATAAACCTCCCCCTTTTAACACCCAACATAAACCTCCCCCTTTTAACACCCAACATAAACCTCCCCCTTTTAACACCCAACATAAACCTCCCCCTTTTAACACCCAACATAAACCTCCCCCTTTTAACACCCAACATAAACCTCCCCCTTTTAACACCCAACATAAACCTCCCCCTTTTAACACCCAACATAAACCTCCCCCTTTTAACACCCAACATAAACCTCCCCCTTTTAACACCCAACATAAACCTCCCCCTTTTAACACCCAACATAAACCTCCCCCGGTGCAGCCTGAGGTTTGGATTTTTATGGAGTGTCCAGGACAAGGGGAAGTGTTGCTGAGTGAATTGAGGCTGAGGGGAAATTCATCTTCCTACTAATTCCTGCTCCTATTTCTAACTCAGCTGAATGCCCTAATTTACTGCCACCTTCACCCCTCATAACAGCTCCCAGATAGGGTATGAAATACCAGTGAGAAGAACAGTGGGGTCTGGAGAGCCCAGAGCAAATACCTCCTTACGATTTTTACTGTCTTTTTTCCTTTTTTGAACTTTTCTTTCTGCCCCCCTCTAAGCCCTTGATTCAATCCTCGACAGTTTCTGTGCAGCTCAGCTGGCTTCCTCATTTTTCACACCAGATTTTGTGACACACTATATCAAGCACCTTAGTGAAAGCTCAGAAACTGCGTAATCGATTTCATTCCCATCACCCATTAATTCAGTAATTCCATCCAAAAAAATAATCTAGCTTGGGTGGTATGATTTGTTCTTTGTAAACCTGGACAGATCATTGGGGTTTTTTCTTCCTGGAGCCTTTCTATCTCCCAGATATGTATGGAGCTCTTTTCCCTTTAATATTCCATTCCTGAACCACAGACTGATATTAGAGTCACCAGAAAGCACATTCTGACACCCATGGCAGTAGGAAGAGGTGGCAGGAACCTTCCAGACATTTTACTACTAGATGGTGGCAATCAGTAGAGTAGATTTCAATGTCCTACAACACATGGGGAATCTGGTGGTTTCAGTCCTGTCATTGCTAGGATCCCAATGCTTTCAAGTGGGTTGGGGGAGCAAAGAAGAGTAAGAAGATTATGTAATTCTAGAATCATGGGATGGGTTGGGTTGGAAGGACCTTCAAAGGTCATCTAGTCCACTCCCCACTGCACTGAGCAGGGACATAAAATCATAGAATCATAGAATGGTTTAGGTTGGAAGGAACCTCAAAGATCATCCAGTTCCAACCCCCCACCATAGGCAGGGACACCTCCCACTAGAACAGGTCACTCAAGGCCTCATCCAACCTGGCCCTGAACACCTCCCTGGGCAACCTGTGCCAGTGTCTCACCACTCTCACTGGAAAGAACTTCTTCTTAACATCTACGTTTAAATGTCCCCTCTGCCAGTTTAAACCCATCACTCCTCATCTTGGCATTACAAAACCTTGTCAATAGTCCTTCCCCAGCCTTCCTGTAGGCCCCCTTCAGATACTGGAAGGCTGAAGGTCTCTTCAAAGCCTTCTCTTCTCCAGGCTGAAGAGCCCCAACTCTCATAGCCTGTCCTCATGGGACAGGTGCTCCAGCCCTCTGAGCATCTTGTGGCCCTACTCTGGACTCACTCCAACAGTTCAATGTCCTTCTTGTGTGTTGTTCAGAGCTCATCCAACCTGACAAGGAATGCTTCCAGAGATGGGGCATTTCCTACCTCTCTGGGCAACCTGGGCCATGTTTCACCACTCTCAGTAGAAAAAAAGCCTTAATTCTATCTAGTCTAAATCTCCTTATTTTAGTTTAAAAGCATTAGTGACAAAACTCATGGGTTCAAGGTAAAGGCAGTTTAACAGATAAAGCAAAAGCCACACACACAAGTAGAGCAACCCAAGGAATTCATTGCCCACTTCCCATCAGGCAGGTGTTCAGCCATTTCCAGGAAAGCAGGGCTCCATCATTCACGACAGTGACTTGGGAAGACAAATGCTATCACTCCAAGCCTTTCATCAATAAGAAGACCAGAATTTGGTACCAGGCTAATCCACTAGCTAGAGAAGGAGAACATGACTACTAAGGGTTCTTTACTAAACTCATTCTTAGCAGAGGACAGATTTAGAGAAGTGGAGTTCCAGCTGGATGTTGGAACTAGATCTTTAAGATCCGTTCAACCCAAACCATTCTGTGATTCTCTATGATTCTGTGAATTGTGTTCATTGCTCCCCTTGAAATGCAGGAAAGAATGACATTCTATACATCTTCTTTGGAGTCATTCCCTTTGGATTTTTTTTCCAGCAGTTTGAGGTGTAAGATAAGGTAGAAATTCCTGCAGCCCTTCCCAATCTTGCACTCATCTGGAGGCAGGTGCCACAGGGCAGTGCGGACTTAGCAGCTCAGGTCAGTGTTGGCTTGGGGACCACCATGATCCAGCCTCAGGAGTTTTACTGGCCTTATTTCTGTTCCCCATCCCATTTTTCAGTGAATGTTCTGATAGTTTAATCACCACATGGATTGCATTAGCTACATTTTTGCTTTACATGAGACATCTTAAGCCTCTTTTAATGTGGATAATCAAGAACTGATTGCATGATGCCGTGGGGGACAGGAAAGGTTGCAAACAAATGGTCTGTAACACACACATTAAGCCCTCTTTTCCATTTGCTGTTTCCTAGTTCCAGTCCAGATTTTTTTCCCTATATGTTGCTAGGAACCAGTCAGCTCCAAATGCACCTCAGGCACAGCAGCTAGAGCTTGGCAGATCTTGAGGTGCAGGGAGAAGGGAGAGACGAAAGAGAGAGGGAGGGGGAGAAGCAGATGCATTTGTTTCTCAACTGTGATAATGACTGAAAGAAGATGGGCAAAAGAGTCAGAGGTTCACTTGGAAAGCTCCATTAACACTTTTATTCTAAATGGTTAGGGTTTTTTCTCTGCATCTTACTACGCCAAGACCAGAGATGGTTCATAGGCACTGCAGAGTCTGTGGTCACAAACCACATTCATGCTGAACAACCATTTTGATTTCTATGAGCCATCTCCTCCTCATACAGAGACATTATCAACACCTGCACAGAGACCATGGACCTCAGCCCAGCAGGAATTGCTAAGATGTTAACAAACCTCATTTAACCTCCCCAGCCTCTGCTAGGAAGTTGTGATTCCCAGTGTAAATAACAAAATGGTCTACACACACTGTTTGTGAATGTGTCAGTGTGAGCACAGAACTGCCTGATGCCTGGGCTGATGTTTGCTATAACTTGCTGTAAAAAATCCCCATTGGAAAAGGGCTTGAGAGGCTTCTTCCTAGGAGTGAGCCATCAGAAGCAACACCTTCACTCCTCCCTGCCAGCCAGTTTCTCCAAAGTCACCTTTCAAAGCTCTCGAATAGCCCTGTGCTGCTCAACTGCACAGCCCAGCACACTGAGCTGCCCGCTTTCTCTGCACCTCCCCAGTTACCTTAAAACACGTGGCTGGAAAGCTGCCTGGTGGAAAAGGATTTGTAGATGTTGGCTGACACCCAGCTGAAGGTGAGCCAGCAGTGTGCACAGGTGGCCAAGAAGGCCAACAGCATCCTGCCTTGGATCGGCAGGACTAGGGCAGAGATAGTCCCCTGGACTGGGCACTAGTGAGGCCATACCTCAAATGCTGGATTTGCTTTTGGACCACTCACTCCAAGAAGGATATTGAGGAGCTGGAGCACGCCTAGAGAATGGCAACAATGCTGACAAAGGTTCTGGAGAACAAGCCTTGTGAGGATTGGCTGAGGGAACTGGGGTTGTTTAGCCTGGAGAAAAGAAGGCTCAGAGAAGACCTTCTCACTCTTACAGATCTTTGGAAGGTGGTCATAGAAAGCTGGGGGTTGGTCTCTTCTCCCAAAGAACAAGTGATATGACGAGAGGAAACAGCTTTAAGTTGCACCATGTGGGGTTGGACATTAGGAAAAATTCTTCACTGAAAGGGTTGTCAAGCCTTGGAACAGGCTGCCCAGGGAGATGGTGGAGTTACTATCCCTGGAGGGATTTAAAAGCTGTATAGATGTGACGCTGAGGGACACGGTTCAGTGGTGACTTGGCAGTGCTGAGTTAATGGTTGGACTTGATGATCTTAAAGACCTTTTCCAATCAAAACTATTCAAAGATTCCATGTCTGAAGGGCATCCTCCTGAGCCTTTTGAGGGTCTCCACAGAGACAAAGAACATTTGTAGCTCAGGATGAATTTGTTTTGTTACTCCCTCTGGCCCTTCTTTCCTAGATCATGGCCTCCCTTGGTCTTCATGCCCACAGAGTTTTTCTCAGGAGGGTGCAGACAGCAAAGCCTGAATTTTCCCTTTTATGTCAGAAAGGCTCAGGGCTTGAAATTATTAAAGGTGATTAGTCTGACCACTAAAGCATTTAGCAGGAGCTCGCCAACTGGATCCCATCTGATTTCCTTGAAGGAAAACAAAGCAAACCCCCATTCCAATGACTTGGAATGAGGTGCTGATTTATATTTATTTCAGTAGAAGAGTTAAGCCTTTTCAAAGAGGATCAAGTTCCACTGAGACTGAGTGACGGATCCCAAGGTAAGAAGCTTTAGCATTTTATTCATTTATAAGAATGTATTTGTATTCACTGTAATGTGTGACAATTCCAAATAACCTTTTTAGTTTTTCCTTTTTTTTTTTTCCCTTTTCCTTTTTTAATGTGCTTTTCACTGAAATAGGAGAAATGTGTTAACAGAAGCCTGTGCTCAGAAATCCAGTATTTGCAACATATTTTATGCAAATAGCTGTCCTTCAAGGTTACCTCTACAAGTCTTGCTAGGGTATAACCTCTACAAAGCTCTCTACAAGTCTTGCTGGAGTATAACACCAAACCTGCAACTAGCAGAAAAAGGGAGATTGAGGCCTGGTTTGACAAAATCAGAGAATTAACCAGGTTGGAAAAGACCTCTAAGACCATCTGTAAAGGGTTAATCCTCCTGGGGGAGTAGTCTTCACCGTGACCTCAGGTGGTCTTGAACACTACCAGGTGTGGTGGTTAGCCCATTCCCAATTCTTGTCTAAAATCTATACAAAGCCAGAGGAAGACACTCACACAGACACTCTCTCTGTCTAGATCTCTCTTTCTCTCTCTCTAGATCTCTCTAGATATATATCTCTCTCTCATTCTCTAGATATCTCAATCTCTAGATATCTCAATCTCTAGATATCTCAATCTCTAGATATATCTCTCTCTCTCTAGATCTCTCTAGATATCTCTCTCAAACTCTCTCTCTCTCTCTCTCTATATATATATAGACCTCTCTCTCTAGATATCTCTCTCTCAATCTCTAGATATCTCCCTCTCTATGTCTCTCTAGATCTCTCTCTCTAATCTCTAGATATATGTATCTCTCTCTAGATCTCTCTAGATATATCTCTCTCAATCTCTAGATATCTCTCTCTCTCTTTCAATCTCTCTAGATCTCTCTCTCTCTCAATCTCTCTCTCTCTATATATATATCTCTCTCTCTAGACCTCTCTTCCCATCTCTCTCTCTCAATCTCTAGATCTCTCCCTTGATCTCTCTCTAGATGTCTCTCGATCTCTAGATCTCTCCCTCTCCCTCTCTCTCACCCTGCCTCCCTGCCTGATAGCATCACCTTCCTCTTTCTGGTGCTATTTGTTTTAGCAGGTGGCCATAACCCACGAGGCAGACAAGCCACTGCCATCCATCTGGTGGTATTTACACATTTTGTATCTTGGTTTCCCTTCCCTATACCTTTTGTAACTTCCCTACCTCATATATCTTTTAGTTATTGCTAAACTTATTTGTTTTCTTCTTTTATCTTCCCAATCAAAGTCAGATTGAGTGTGCTCATCTTTTCCTTTCTCTACATCTAGTTCCTTTTCTTTGGGAAAGAAGGGGGAAGAGGGAGAGGCATCCCATAAATTGTTATTGGTGCTATTAACTATATTGGAGTCTCTGGGAAATTTAAATTAGAACCAAGACAATCATCGAGTCCAGCCTATCACCTAGCACCTTCTAATTAACTAACCCATGGTACTAAGTGCTTCATTCAGCCTCCTCTTAAACACCTCCAGGGATGGTAATTCCACCACCTCCCTGGGCAGCCCATTCCAATGCCAATCACTTTTCCCATGAAGACCTTCTTCCTAACATCCAGCCTAAACCTGCCCTGGCACAGTTTGAGACTGTGTCCTACCTCTTAGCATTACTAATAGCTTGACTCTGAAATGTTTATGATAAAACAAGCTAAAACTGATTTTATTAAGATGAAATTCAGAACAGTGGGTACATGCATGGTATTTTCACAGAATCAATCAGGGTTGGAAGGGACCACAAAGATCATCTAGTTCCAACTCCCCTGTGATAGGCACAGACATCCTACTCTACATCAGGCTGGCCAGAGCCTCATCCAGCCTGGCCCTAAACATTTCCAGGGATGGGGCCTCAACCGCCTCCCTGGGCAACACTCTGCGTCTGCATCAAGGTCATCAATAAAGATGTTAAACAGAAGTGGTCCCAACACTGATCCCTGAGGAATACCACTTGTGACCAGCCACCAGCTGGATTTAACTCTGTTTAACTTCATTAAGTAGTGAAAAGTTGCAGTAAGGTCTCCCCAGAGTCTTCTGTTCTCCAGGATGAACAACCCCAACTCTCTCAGCCTTGCCTCAGAGCAGAATGGTTCCACCCCTCACATCATTGTTGTGACCTCCTCTGGTCCTGTTCCAACAGGTCCATGTCTCTCCCGTGCTGAGGACTCCAGAGCTGAACCCAGCACTGCAAATCGGGTCTTAATAGAGAGGATCAGAGGGGCAGAATCCCCTTCCTCCACCTGCTGCCCACTCTGCTGGGGATGCAGCTCAAGACACAGTTGGCTTCTGGGGTGTGAGTGCATACTGCCAACTCATGCCCAACTTTGCACCCATCAGCACCCCCAAGTCTTCTCCACAGCAGTGCTGTGGAGCTTTTCCGTTAGCTGTGGTGTAGTTTATGTCTAAGTAAATCTGAGGGACAAGTGTGAAAGGCTAACATCATTCATTCTGCTCTTCAGAGTTGAAGAACTACTGCACTGAACATCACTGCTGTGGACTAAAATCATCTTGAGAAAAATGAAAACAGGAAGAAACCAACCTCTTGAAAAATAACCCATAACTTGGAAAGAGCATTCATCACCCTACAGATAAACGCAGCAAGGTTAGAGAATGCTGGGGATGTTTAATGATTCAGTGGGAGAACTTTTCAAAGGCAAGAAAGAGGAGCAATTGGTCCCTGACATTCATATTTATTGTTATTTGTTGCATTTAATAGCATTATGGAGCATTTGTGTCTCAGAATTTCCTCTGTGGTACCTAAAGGGCATGATGACAAGCACTACAGGAAAGCTTAAAATAGATATTTTTAAGTACCAAGGATGTAGGGGGAGGAAAATAATAGAAGCTAATTGCAGTAAAACAGCCACATCATCTTTTTTTAGCCTTTTGTTTTTCCCCCCTTAGATGCTGAGTTAGATGCCCAAATGAGAAGTCTCCAGAGGGGACTGAATGATGACATTTCTGTTGTGTGGCAGCTCTTTGGGCTGTGACATTTGGTTGGACTCGATGATCTTAAAGGTTGTTTGGGTTTTATTCCAACCAAAATGATTCTATGATTTATTGTTGCTGCTGTGTTTGTTACTTTGGACAAGGATAAAAACAACCCATGTCCATTGTGTCAAGGCGCTGCATTTCCACATCCAACGCCTGTGCTGGGGACTCTGGGTGAGGGCAGGGCTGCCCTGGGGCACTGGGCTCTGCTCTTGGCTGTGCAAGCCTTCAGGAAAAGCCTGAAGGAAATAGATAGCTTCCTGTAAAACATCTGACCTGTGGAGCTGTCTGTTTCCCATCTGATAAATGAACAGCATGCACTAACCAGCTCTAATGGGCAGGATAAAGGTGAGTGGCTCAGAACTGGTAAAAGAATAGGAACAAATGGCATGGAGTGGAGGACAGGGAAAATGCCCATTTGAGGTGCATGTTTTTGTCGTGAGAATAGAGATGGAGTTCTCTAAGCATGGTGATATCCCCTTTTACCCCCACAGCAGCATGTCTGGGGTGGGGGGAGGGCGATGCCACTGCAGTCCCTGCTTTGACAAGAACAAATCACACAGTATCACAGTATCACAGTATCACAGTATCACAGTATCACCAAGGTTGGAAGAGACCTCACAGATCATCAAGTCCAACCCTTTACCACAGAGCTCAAGGCTAGACCATGGCACCAAGTGCCACGTCCAATCTTGCCTTGAACAGCTCCAGGGACGGCGACTCCACCACCTCCCTGGGCAGCCCATTCCAGTGGCCAATGACTCTCTCAGTGAAGAACTTTCTCCTCACCTCGAGCCTAAACTTCCCCTGGCGCAGCCTGAGGCTGTGTCCTCTCGTTCTGGCGCTGGCCACCTGAGAGAAGAGAGCAACCTCCCCCTGGCCACAACCACCCCTCAGGTAGTTGTAGACAGCAATAAGGTCACCCCTGAGCCTCCTCTTCTCCAGGCTAAACAATCCCAGCTCCCTCAGCCTCTCCTCGTAGGGCTGTGCTCGAGGCCTCTCACCAGCCTCGTTGCCCTTCTCTGGACACGCTCAAGGATTTCAATGTCCCTTCTAAACTGGGGGGCCCAGAACTGAACACAGTACTCGAGGTGTGGTCTAACCAGTGCAGAGTACAGGGGCAGAATGACCTCCCTGCTCCTGCTGACCACACCAGCAAATCAGCAATGGAAACCAAAGGAAAATGTCACCAAAGGCATTTAAAATTATTCACATCCCAAATACCTTCCTTCCTTTTTTTTCCTTTTTTTTTTTCCCCTTTGCATATTTACTGCCTTGATTGGCATTAGCATGCAGTCTGGTACCCGATGAAAGCACAGCCTAAGTTCATCAAAGCTAACAAGTAATTCTGAGTAATGACTAAATGGCATTCCCAGGTATCTACTTTGAAAAAAAAAAAGAGGGAAATGAGTCGTTCTGGTGGTAATTACCCGAGGTGGGCTCCATATACAAAGCCCAGCATTTATGAATATCGAACGAGGCTCTATTTGTGCTAGCTAAGTGTCAGTTTACCTCTCTCATGCACCCAAAAAAAAAAAGAGAGAAAGGAAGAAACCATTTGTCGCTATCACAAGAGCTGTTTGTTAAAGCTGAAAGCAGATAAATCATTAATAGGGATGTCATTTATTCATTACAGTTAAAATATATATATATAATATAGCCACTTGTCACTTGGATGAAGCTAGTTTCTCTTCTCATCTCAGCTTATTGACATCAGAGATGAAAAGAGCTTCCTTGCTGCATTCCTGTTGGAGCTTAAAGCCTTTACAATGGTTTATTGATGAGCTAGTCTGTTGAAAATCAAGACTGCCGAGGCTTAAGATTGTAGTGACAATTACATGGTGTTTTGTTGCGAAGCTAACAATTTGCAGGGGATTGATGATAGCTTGACATTAAGCAAATAAAGTATTATTATTGTAATTTAGCAGGCACATTTCATTGAAAACACTGCTTTGGACCAATGCACAGGCGCCTACCACACTGCTATGATATCTCTTTCATGCTAAAAGTTAACCGCTTCAATGCCCTTGATATGGGGAAAAGGGATGGAGAACATTGAGTGTAGCAACCTAGTTGCTTCCTCCTAACATCAGGCTGGATGTTAGGAGGAAGTTCTTCACAGAGAGAGTGATTTGCTATTGGAATGGGCTGCCCAGGGAGGTGGTGGAGTTGCCGTCCCTGGAGGTGTTCAAGAAAAGCCTGGACGAGGCACTTAGTGCCATGGTCTAGTTGACTGGATAGGGCTGGGTGATAGGTTGGACTGGATGATCTTGGAGGTCTCTTCCAACCTGGTTGATTCTATTCTATTCTATTCTAGTTACACCATTAACTGTGTGAGCACCAATATTAAGCACCATCAATCAGATAAACACAAAGGAGGTGGGTTAAGCTTGAGAGGGTCTTGAAACACTCTCATGGAGAAGAATACTGTATTCAAAGATGAGAACATTGGAAACCCCAGCCAAGAATGTGACCCACAACTGATGCCAGGTGGATGAAAGGTAGAGAGGTCAGCCTGAGGAAGATGTTGGCCTTCCTCCCAAAGACCCCAAAAGATGACCACCAGGTGGCAATGAGCATGCCTGAAGAGGTGGGACATTATGGAAATGAGTTCCAGGAACTGATTGTAATATCTCCTCCTGTTCCAAGAACTAATTGTAATAACCCTACCCCCATACTGAATATGCATGAATTTGTAGCATAAATATTCTACCTGAACCAGATGAAGGTATGCAAGGGCTTTGGAGGAGGACCTCCCCTTGTCACCCAGCGCTGACTAAACATAGCTTACTTAGTAACACTTTGCATGTTGTGAGGTCTCATTTTTCTGTACATCACACTTCAGCCTGACATTTCTACCTGTGCCAAGGCAAAGGCACAACTGCCAAGTCCTGCAGGCACTAAGACAATCACAGAATCACAGAAACATTCCAGTTGGAAAACACCCTCAGGCTCTTCACATCCGACCGATATCCCTACCCTACAAGGTTCACCCCAAACCATATTCCCAAGCACCACATCCAAACGACTTTTAAGCACATCCAGGGTTGGTGACTCCACCATCTTCCTGGGCAGCACATTCCAATGCCTGACCACTCTTGCTGGGGAAAAATGTCTCCTAATGTCTAGTCTAAACCTACCCAGTCTATCGGAGAGAGTCCAGGAAGGGCAATGAAGATGCTGAGCACCTCTGTGAGGAGGAAAGGTTGAGAGACCTGGGGCTGTTCAACCTGCAGAAGAGAAGCCTGATCAATAACTAAAGTGTGGAGGGAAAGAGAATGGGGCCAGACTCTTTTCAGTGGTGCCAAATGATAGCACAAGGGGCAACTGGTGTACAGGGGCTTCCACCTGAACATGAGAAAAAACTTTGCTGTGAGGGTGCCGGGGCTCTGGAGCAGGCTGCCCAGAGAGGTTGCAGAATCTCCTTGTCCAGAGAGATTCCAAATCCATCTGGGCATTGCAATCTTGGGCAACCTGCTGTGGGTGGTCCTGCTTTAGGTGGGAGGTTAACTAGACGATTCCTATAGATCCCTTCCAACTCCTACTAGTTTCCCTTAAGCAAACACCTTCAGCAACACTGGCTTTGAATTACACCTCTCAGTTAAAACTGGGCATGTGCTGGTGACACTACTCAGCTTTAATAATGAGCAAAGTCTCTGGTGCCCTGTCAGATGTCTAGGAACATAAACTTCCCACATGGTAGGGGGAAAAAAATATTGCCTCTTCTAATGGTGCTTAGTGGCGTGACATCTTTCCAGAGACTGCCAGAGCTAAAGAAATACAGCACACTGTGATAAACCACATGCACCTCCATAACCCAGCACTGCACTGGGGGCATGTACAGATTAATGATACAGACCTCACAAGATGAAATACACCCAAAAGCTGATGCTTTAATACCCTCAGAATATTATTCACTGTTGGCTAAAGTCAAGAGACTATTCTTCTTAAGGAGTGCTTTTCTCAAACAGGTATCTGTCCCTCCCAACCACATATTGTCTCTGAAAGCAATGAGGGCATCTCCACAACCTGCCTTCTTTTTTTCACCCTACTGTGATTTTCCTTGAGTCCACGTTGCTGTAGTTTCTGTGTTTTGAATGAGACACTGTTTTGTGCTTGATCATTTAAGACTTTCAGCTGTCATTACTCGAGTCACTGGCTGTAAATTTCACAATACTGCAGTGGCACAGTGGAACACCACAGATGAAATTTATTGTGGGTTTTATTTTCATTTATATTGAAGTCACTTTTCAGTATGTACAGAGATCAGAACCATGGAATCATCATATGGTTTGGGTTGGACAAGACCTTTAAGACTATCATGTCCAACCATCAATCCAGCACTGCCAGGTCACCACTACACCATGCCCCTCAGCACTGCATAGAATCACAGAATCATAGAATCAACCAGCTTGGAAGAGACCTCCAAGCTCATCCAGTCCAACCTAGCACCCAGCTCTAGCCAATCAACCAGACCACGGCACTAAGTGCCTCATCCAGGCTTTTTCTGAACATCTCCAGGGACAGTGACTCCACCACCTCCCTGTGCAGCCCATTCCAATGGCAAATCACTCTCTCTGGCTTTTCAGTCTTTCTAGGGATAGGGACTCCACCACTCCTTGGGCAGCCTGTTCCAGGCCTTGACAACGCTTTGGGGAAGAAAGTGTTCCCCACATCCAACCTAAACTTTCCCTGGCACAACTTGAGGCCATTTCCTCTTGTCCTCTTGCTGGTTACCTGGGAGAAGAGACTTAACCTCCATCTTGCTACAACCTCCCTTCAGTCAGTTGTACAGAGTGAGAAGGACTCCCCTTAGCCTCCTTCTCTCCAGGCTGAACAATCCCAGTTCCCTCAGCCACTCCTTATAAGATTTCTGCTCTAGATCCTTCATTGTCCTTTTTTGGACTGGTCCCAGCACCTCAATGTCTTTCTCCTAGGGAAAGACTATAAGGCATTGTTATTTCATTATCAATATTCCACAGTTCCATCATGACATAATTTTGTATAGGTTGTTTTGAGGGGTTTATTTTTTGTTGTTTTGGTTTTCTGACTATTTAGCCTGGAGAAAAGTAGACTGAGAGGGAATCTTATCAATGCTGATCAACAGCTAAAGGTCAAGGGGCAAGAGGATGAGATCAGACTCTTGGAATACAATCACAGAATCATAGAATCACTTTGATTGGAAAATAGCTTTAAGATCACCGAGTCCAGACATCCATCTAAGACCACCACGGCCATTAAACCATGTCCACGTGTTTCTGTAACACCATCACTCCACCACTTCTCTGGACAACCTACTCCAATGCCTGACCACCTCTTCTGTAAAGAAATCTATCCATATCTAAAGCTCCCCTGGCACAATTTTATGCCATTTCTTTTTGTTCTATCACCTGATACTAGAGAGAAGAGACTGACTTCTGGCTCACTACAAACTCCTTTCAGGGAGTTACAAAGAGCAATGAGCTCTCCCTTCGGCCTTCTCCACACTAAATAACCCCATTTCCCTTAGCCACTCCTCATAAGAGTTGTTCTCTAGACTTTTCACCAGCTTTGTTGCTCTTCTCTGGACATGCTCCAGTACCTTAATGTCCTTCTTGGAATGAGTGGCCCAAAACTGAGCACAGTATTTGAGGTGCAGCCTCATTGGTACCACTACTGAATATAGGAACATGACCACTTCCATATTTCTGCTGGCCACACTACTCCTGATCCAGGCCAGGATGCTGGTGGCCTTCTTGGCCATGTGAGCACACTGCTGGCTTATGATCACCTGGCTGCTGACCAACAGCTCCAGGTCTTTTTCCAGAGGGCAGCTTTCCAGCCACTCTGCCCCAAGCATGTAGCATTCATGGGGTTGTTGTGACTCAAGTGCAGGACCCAGCACCTGGCTTCATCATACCACATACAGCTGACCTTGGTCCATCAATCCAGCCTGTCCAGATTCCTTAGCAGAGCCTTCCTACCCTCAAGCAGATCAACACTCCCACCCAATTTAGCATCATCTGCAACTTACTGAGGATGTACTCAACTCCCTCATCCAGGTCATTGATAAAGATTTTAAAGAGAACGACCCCCAAAACTGAGCCTTAGGGAACTTCATTTGTGACCTGTTGCCAACTGTATTTAAGCCCATTCACCATCCCTCTTTGGGCCCAGCCAGCCAGCAAAGAATCCAAGCCATAACCAGCCAGTTTCTCCAGGAGGATAATGTGGAAAATGGTGTCAAAGCCTTTACTGAAGCCCAGAAAAACAACATCCACATCCTACTTTCTTTTCAGTGGTGTCCCATGATAGGACAAGGAGCAATGGGAACAACCTGGATCACAGGGAGTTTTACCTGAACATGAGGGAAAACTTCTTTCCTTTGAGGGGCAGTATGAAAGAGGCCAACTCAGCAGCAAGAGCCCTTCATAGGAAACCTGGACAGGGTTAGCACCAAATTTGCAAGGCAGAACTTTCAGCAACATAATTTTGCTGGTCTGCTTCACACAGAGCTGTAAAGAGAGCTAGGGAGCCTCGGGGAGAAGACACTTCAGGATCTGTAAGTTTCCTGGAGCAAACTCCCCATTCAGAACACCACTAAACTTTAGGAAAGTCTAGATCCCATTTTATGAGGCTTTAAACTGTTTCTTGTTAGAGCTGTGAAGCCTAGACATAAATCTCTGTCCAAAACAGCAATCTCCTTATATTTCATTACTAGCACCACAAGGCTCCCTGAAATGTTCTCTATCTGAACCATCATAACAATGGGTTGGGGCTAAGCTCTCTATCCCAAGCTCAGTCACAGCAAACCTTCTAAGACATTAAATCTGCTCCTGCTTTTGATTTATTAGCACTTCCTAAGCCTTTCCAGTTAGGTACTGGGTCTGAGGCAGCAGCTAGCAGCTGTGAGAGAAGGAAAAAGAGAATCAAGCATCACACCTCTGCTATGGCTGATGAGAGGAGCACTTCATTTCAGGACATGTTATCTTAACAAGCTGCTGAAGGTAGTTGAAACTAATCTGTTCTTTTGCCTTGCTATGGATTGGCTGGTGTATAACTCTTAGCTGAGAGCTGGTAACTGACTACAAGGGCTCTTCTGCTCCATCTAGGGGAAAAATCAAACATTTAGGTGAATTAAAGCTGTATTTGAACTAATCTGTTTGATTCCTGTCCTCACACGGACCAGAAGGGCTCATGTGGGCAGTTACTGAAGAGCAGCCAGCAGCCACAAGTAACAGATGAGAAGCAGCTAAGGACAGTTTCTGACTTTCTCCTCTAGGTTCAGTGTGTCCTGGCCTGCTCAGCAGGAATGAGGGATTCAGATGCTTATCCTGTTTTTTCCAGTGTGCTGTTTAAATTTGCACTTAAGCTCCAAGGGGAGTTTAACTGGTTTTGACTAATCAAGCTAGACTGGTCTATGCCTTTTGGGTGCCCAAGGCGTGAATATGCCTGTGCTTGAACTCTGTAGACCTATCCAATGTCTCCCCAAAAATGGTCACTACCTTTAAATGAACTGAAGTCTGGTTTAGCCATTGCTACAAGCAGGGAAGTTCTCCTTTATGACAGAAGGCTATGAAGAGCTACAGGGGGCTATGAAGATGATGAGGGGACAGATGCATCTCTGTGAGGAAGAAAGGCTGAGAAACCTCGGGCTGTTTAGGCTGGAGAAGATTGAGAGGGGTTCTTCTCAATGTCATTCAATAGCTAAAGGTGGGGGGGCAAGAGGATATGGCCAGGCTCTTTCCAGTGGTACTCAATGATAGGATGAGGCAATAGGCACAAATTGGAACCCAGAAAGTTGTACCTGAAGATGAGAAAAAATTCTTTGCTGTGAAGGTGCTGAGGCCCCAGACCAGGCTGCCCAGAGATGTTGTGAAGTGTCCTTCTCTGAAGTGATTTCACACTCACATGGATGTGATCCTGTGCAGCTTGCTTTAGCAGGGGGGGCTGGACTGGATGATTTCCAGAGATTCCTCCAAACCCCACCATTCTGTGATTCTGCATGATTCTCTGTGTGATTCTCCTATGAGATGAAGAACAAAAACACAAGTTCGGTGCTTCATGTCCAGCAAAGTCAGTGCAGACTCCTTGAGATGTGGCCTTTCCTAGCAGCCACTTCTGCCTATATCTTTATATGACCATTGTTGCATACATACTTTTACCAGGTCTGTATTTTCCATATAGAATCATATGAATCATATATATATAGAATCATAAAAATCAACCAGGTTGATTTTATTATCTTCTATATATATGAAGGGACCTTGAAGAGACCTCCAAGATCATCCAGTCCAACCTAGCACCCAGCCCTGTCCAATCAACTAGACCATGGCACTAAGTGCCTCAGCCAGGCTTTGCCTGAACACCTCCAAAGACAGTGACTCCACCACCTCCCTGGGCAGCCCATTTCAATGCCAATCACTCTCTCTGTCAAGAACTTCCTCCTAACATCCAGCCTAAACCTGTCCCAGCTGCAACTTGTGACTGTGTCCCCTTGTTCTGTTGCTGGTTGCCTGGGAGAAGAGACTGGCCCCTACTTGGCTAAGCCTCCCTTCAGGTAGAACTCCAGTAACAACTCCAGTAACAACAGGTATTATTTGAGTTATATTCTCTCCCCACACTCTTGCACACATGCAGATCATTGTTTCCAAGTAGCAAACTTGTACATAGGTCAAGTTACAGCTAGACACATCATTTCTGCAAACAAACAGGACCTTGGAATATGCTTCATTTCCTTTCACTTACTCCGAACAAACACACTACTAACTTCTCACACGTGGGCCTGAATATTGCTTTCCTTTCACTTACTCTGAACAAACACACTACTAACTTCTCACACGTGGGCCTGAATATTGCTTTCCTTTCACTTACTCTGAACAAACACACTACTAACTTCTCACACGTGGGCCTGAATATTGCTGTTACATCCTAGTTGACTTCTGTAAGCAAACAACTCTAGGAAAAAGGACTAAGATTGATTCATTCGGTACTGCCAGGGTGATTAAATCACTTCTTCTCAGCAGGCACGGGTCTGTACTAGTGAACTCCCTTCCAGTCAGAGCTCAGCAACTGGTTTTAGAGCCAAGGCTGGAATTCTTTTACTATTTTTGTTGCTAGAGGGCCATCTCGTGGTATGTTTTACTAACAATGAATGATAACCAAACCCCCCACAAAGCCGCTGGGTGCTTCCGCATCTCCCATGCGTCCGCTCTTCTCAAAGCCCCTTTTGAAATGGAAATAACCTCATCTTGAATAGCACTTCTGAGTCATATTTGTTAGGGACTAGAGAAGAGGACCTATTTCTATTTGCTTCTTAAAATAAATAAAGAATTAATTGAAAGGGTTTGGAGTGGAAAGCGAATAGCTCCCATTTACAGCATGGAGTTATCCCTGCCTTAACAGCCAATGCATCGGTCAGGGCTGGAAGCAGGTGGTCTTGCTTTCTTCATGTGGTATATGGACTTCTGCAGCCACCAGGCAGGAAATATTCTGGAAACCACATGAATTCAAATGATACCTCTTGTTACTGGAGTTCTGAATGTTTTTTGAAATGGATAACCTTAAAAACAGGTACTCAGCATTGGGGAGGGTGCACCTCAAAGACTGTGTTTAGTTTTAGGTCCCCCAGTCACAGAATCATAGAATGGTTTGGGTTGGAAAAGACCTCAAAGCTCAGCCAGTTCTAAGCCCCCACCATAGGCAGGGACACCTCCCACTAGAACAGAAGGGTCCTGCTTTTTTCATGCAATATATGGACTTTGGCAGCCACCAGGCAGGAAATATTCTGGAAACCATATGAATTGAAAGAATACCTCTTGTTACTGGAGTTCTGAATGTTGTTCTTTTTGAAATGGATAACCTTAAAAACAGGCACAGCACACACCAAACTGGCATTTGGGATGCTGCAGATCATAGAATCACTGATGGAATGGTTTAGGTGGGAAGGGAGTTTACCAACAGAGCTGAGTTTATCAACTGACTCTATCATCTAAACTTTTAGTGGCCCCCCCATCACATCAGAAACTCGAACACTATAAAAGCCACAGAATCACAGAATGGTTTAGGTTGGAAGGGACTTCAAAGATCAGCCAGTTCCAACTCCCCCCACCATAGGCAGGGACACCTCCCACTAGAACAGGTCGCTCAAGGCCTCAATCAACCTGGCCTTAAACACCTTCAGGGAGGGAGCATCCACAACCTCCCTGGGCAGCCTGTGCCAGTGTCTCACCACCCTCACTGGAAAGAACTTCCTCCTAACATCCAGTTTGAATCTCCCCTCTGTCAGTTTAAACCCATTCCCCCTTGTTCTGTCATTACAAGACCTTGTCAATAGTCCCTCCCCAGCCTTCTTCTAGGCTCCTTTCAGACACTTGAAGGCTACTCCGTCTCCTCAAATCCTTCTCTTCTCCAGGCCGCAGAGCCCCAACTCTCTCAGCCTGTCCTCATAGCAGAGCTGCTGCAGCTCTCTGAGCATCTTTGTGGCCCTCCTCTAGACTTGCTCCAACAGTTCCATGTCCCTCTTGTGTTGGGAGCTCCAGAACTGCACACAGTACTCCAGGTGGGGTCTGAGGAGAGCAGAGCAAAGGGGCAGAATCCCCTGCCTTGCCCTACTGGCCACACTGCTCTTGCTGCAGCCCAGCACAGGGTTGCTGTTTGGGCTGCACTCACACTGCAGGCTCATGTTGAGCTTTTCATCAACCCAGATCCCCAGGTCCTTTTCCTCAGGGCTGCTCTCAGCCATTCCCCACCCAGCCTGGATTTGTGCATGGGATTGTGCTGACCCAGGTACAGGACCTTACACTTGGCCTTGTTGAATTTCATGAGGTTGGCCTGGGCCCACCTCTGCAGCCTGTCCAGGCCCCTCTGGATGGATCCCTGCCCTCTAGCAAGTCAACCGTGCCACACAGCTCAGTGTTATGATGGCAAGAGGTTTCTAGTGGCAGGGATGTTTTGCTTCACATCTACTTAAAATTCCTGGTTTCAAATCTGGAGGGGAAAAAAAGTGGACCCACTTAAACTAGTGTTAATAAAAGAAACCAGAAACTGATTTGAATTTTGGTAGATTTCCCTTTCTGTAAGGCATAAATTCTCACACAAGGCTGAACAATAAAACAATGCAGCATGCAAAATGCTACTCTGCCTTTCACTTCAGGACATGGTTTAGTGGGCATGATGGTGTTGGCCTTGATGACCTTAGAGGTTTTTTCCAACTCTCATGGCTCTATGATTCTCTGAAGAACCAATGTCTAGAGGAAAACCAAAATCTTTCCATAAAACAGAGTGTCTCTATGCATTGAAAGTTTCATCTCCATAGCTTTGAGCAAGACCCTACCATTCATCTTTTATGTATAAAACCATTCTCCTGCCCGTTTATAAACTATAATTATCCATTGTCCTCTCACTGAAAGGAAATAAGGTACTGGGTAGCCAAAGATCACTGCTGGTCCATCCTCTGCTATCAGTGAAGTCAGTGAAAATGAAAAGGTAATTGCAGAGGGTCTTTGGAATAGCCCACGATGATTAACATCGCTTCTAAAACATGTCAGCTTTACATTTTAAAAAGCAGAGTCTTACAGTGCAGGATTTATTTAGTCAGTCTTCTCTGCTTATCTTCTCTCATGTTTGTGCTACACAGGCAATGGCCTTCTGCAAAAGGACGGTCACAAGACAAGGACCATTTGAAAGTCAAACAGAGAAGCACAAAGAAGAGGAGCAACACAGGGGTGAACCCCAAAGAGAAACCCTGCTTCAGGACATGAACTGGAGAGCAGACAAATGTGATTCCCAGAACAATGCTGAATATTTTTAGCTTAAATGGTTGTGTTCAGAAGACTGTGATCAGCAGGATGAGGGAGGTTCTCCTCCCCTCTGCTCTGCCCTAGTCAGGATACATCTAGAGTACTGGGTCCAGTTCTGGGCTCTCCGGTTCAAGAGACACAGAGAACTACAGGACAGAGCCCAGCAGAAAGCACACACTTGATGAGGGGACTGGAGCACCTGTGTGAGGAGGCAAGACTGAGACACCTGGGGCTGTTTAGCCTGGAGAAGACTGAGAGGGGAGCTTATCAATGCTCAGCAAGAGCTACAGGATGAGGTTCAAGACCACAGAGAGAGACTCTTTTCAGTGGTGTCCAGTGGCAGGACAAAGGGCAACAGGCACTAACTAGAACACAGGGGGCTCCATCTGCTTCCTTCCAAACTCCCTGCAAGTCAGAAGCCAGTAACCTGATCAGTCATAGCCACAGACCCGATCACAAAATTGCTCTACACCCTTTGGTATCTTTCAGCCACATCTCCACAGCCTTCCAGAAGTATAAACACAAAAAATGAACATAGCTATGAGCTATGAAACATGAAGATGGCATTCTGGTAATGCTGTTAGAATTGATACCTGTTCTGGCAAAACGACTTCACTGTTCTCCTTTGCTCCTTCTTCCCAAAACCTAGCATTAATGTCTGATTTCGAGACGATCACCTACAGTGAACTTTCAGCTCCTCATTTCACTCATCTTCCAAGATAAGCAAGCCAATGCAGTACAGACAAACCTGAGATGGCCCCAAGAGTTCATTTGAACGACAGCATAGCCCAAACCACACACCAAGAGTTACTCTGCTGGCTCGGGTTTTGCTGTCTCTTTTCACTGGTGCCCAGTGGCAACGGATGCAAACTGGAGCACAGAAAATTCTGCCTCAGTGTGAGGACAAACTTCTTTGCTGTGAGGGTGCTGGAGCACAGGAGCAGGCTTCTCAGAGAGTTTCTTTCTCTAGAGAATTTCAAAACCCACCTGGATGCATTCCTGTGGGGCCTGCCCTAAGTGAATCTGCTTAGCCATGTGGTTTGGATCTCCAGAGGTCCCTTCCAACTCCCACCGTTGTGTGATTGTGTAATGACTCTAAAGTACAGACATGGCTTTTCAGTATCACAGCTCTTTGGACTGGGTAATTGCATTTAAACAGGTAACTAAGTCCTCTCTGTAAAGCAATTTGTATTCATTATCTGCTTCCTAGTCGATCTTTATGTCATCTTTAACCCATCCAGGCGAAGATTCTGTAGCATCATCTACACAATTGAGCACTGAAGTACTTTAACGATCCCTTTGGAACCGGCTGGAGACACCCAGCTCTGTCAGCCTGGTTATCAGTCTCATATCAAAGCCCCTCGGTAATCCAGTTTTAAACCCCTACGCTGTGCACACTTCTTTTCCCACAAGGACACATCTTTTATTCAGAGTGTGCCTTATTACATCAAAGCCACCAGAGGAATCCAACACTGTATGAATACAGCTGCCTTGTTCCATTAGATCCACAGCTGACTATAAAATAAACAGGGTAAGGCTCCTTGGAAAGACAGCCTTACCTCCCATGAAACGATGCTGGTTGACAGCTGAAATTTGTAACTTTATTTTAAACAACATTTATTGTTTTGCTACTTTGTGTGGCATCCAAGCAGATAAGTAGATCCCTCCTCTTCCCTCAGTTTGCCTAGAAACAGCCTGTCTTCGACTTTCCAAGATAATTAGAAAATGAGTATTATTTAATGCCACCTGAAGAAGAACTTGAACAGAACATGAATTATTGGTATAAATGTATTTGATTTGGGAAGATGCTACTCATTTTCTCCTTTCTATATTGCTTTGGTAGAGAAAAGGTTGCCCAGAGAGGAGGCATTTAAGGTCAAACTGATCCAGTTGAAGATGTCCCTGCTCACTACAGGGGTGTTGGACAAGATGACCTTCAAGGGTCTCTTCCAACCCAGCACATTCTATGATTCTAGGATTACTTGGTTCTAACCATGCTGAAAAATTGTATTCTTCTATTTCTCCCTGTCCTTAATCTGCAGCTGCATGTACAGAATTAGCAGGTAATGAGATAAATTAGGAAGGATTGAGTGCCAACTGTGAGAACCAAGCTCTTCATCTGTTATTTAAAAGACAATAGACTTTGAAGATGTAATAAGACATTTAGGATGATAATGAGCATCAGAACCACAGTGAGATTAGAAATTTTTAAGTGAACCTTAATTATATTTTTCAATTTTCAGTAATTGGCTGCCAGTAAATCCCTCCTGTACCAGTCAGACCAGAATACAAGACAGCTTTTTGTGTCTTCCTTTCTTATAACACTGGGAAGGCTTTTCTGCAGGATTTTCTCAATACCTTTTCTTCACCTTGTCAGTAACTGAGGGCTCAGAGCTAAGTGGCCAAGGAAATGCTTCTCCTAATTACACAGCATAAGTCCTCTGGCATATTTTTAGATTTATTCTCAGTTGTTCAGATTACATTGGGAAGCAAAAGGCTTCAAATTCAGTTTGATACTATGAATAATCCACAGACTTCCTCCAGCTCACTCTGCAAGAGGCTGTGAGGGTTGCTGCAGTGAACAGGCAGCATCTAGTGGTCTGGAAATGTATAAACAGTCCAAGTTCTTAACAGTTCCAAGTTCTCAGTATAAATATTTCATGAAGTAAAAGTATTACAGAATCACAGAATCTTGGAAGACCTTTAAGATCATGAAGTCTGACCATTAACCCAACACTACCATGTCCACTGTTAAACCGTGTCCCTCAGCACCATAGCCACATGTCTTTTAAACGCCTCCAGGGATGGGGACTCCACCATTTCCCTGGGCAGCCTGCTCCAAGGATTGACAAAGCTTTCTGGGAAGAATTTTTCTTCCTAATATGCAAACATCCTGGTGCAACTTGAGGCCCTTACCTCTCATTCCAGCAAGTCTAGGGAGGTTCTCCTTTCCCTTTGCTCTGCCCTGGTGAGACCACACCTGGAATACTGTGTCCGATTTTGGGCTCCCCAGTTCAAGAGATACAGGGACCTGCTGGAGACAGTCCAACCGAGAGCTATGAGGACGACTGGGTGTGATGGTTTGGGTGTTACTTGCCCCCCCACACTTAAGAAAATCACCCAGACTAGACTCAGCAGCTGGAAATTAAAGAATGAAGCTTTCTATTTACAGCTTAGCACCACACACAAGCATTTACAATCTATACAGCTATATACAGAAATACGCAAGTTAAAAAGTAATACGGAAACACAGCATCCCTCCCAGAAACCTGAGTCCCCAAGAGGGGCTCTCAACCACTTTTCCACCTCCTCTCCACTCCACTTTATCCCAGACTTTGCCTTATGTGCAAGGTGAGTTTGGAGAATCGGCCAGAGTGGTTAGGAAGCAGAAGGATTAGTTACACAGACAGCAGGTTAGGGAGAAAAGTGCAGGCAGCCAAAGCCAGAGAGCTACTCTGTTATCTGTGTTTGTGTTCTTGTTTTAATACATCTCAGCAAGCCTGTGAGTGAAGCAGACATCACAACTGTTTCCTTTTCACAGCCTATCATCTAATTCCTCTCACTAAAATATCCCAGCTAAGCTCTGTCGTGGAGAGGAGAAATCAATTAATGTGAGAGGATATATATAAAAATGTATCTATTTATTAACTTGAACATTTTAGAACTCTCACCACCCCCCAACCACTAAACCTGTAATATTAGTATTTATTCTTACATGGTTATGAAGACATTACGGGAATATATATCAGACTGTAACTATTATAACAACTAGCATACATTCAAAATATTAAACAGAGAGAGTTTTCCCCGCTGATTCTGCCGCTTGGGGTCTATATACCGTTTGCCCAGCAGGGTGGGCTGAAAGCTTTCTGCTCTACGGCAGACACAATAGAAATTAGAGAGGTGTTTACTCACAATTCTGGTTAGCTACAAATCGCCCTCCGGGGCTACGCCACAGCCTATACAAAGTGTCCAACTCCTCAGGGTCTCCGCCTGTGGACTCCGAGGCTGGAATACTCCCGGCTTCAGGGGCAATAGTCTCTCACCTGCTGCTGGGTCCTTCTGGCTGCTGCGTGCAGGAACTGGTAGGCAGGATTTGCAGGTGCAGAGGAAATACGATGCTGTGCAGACAAGTGGGTCTGCTCCTGGTAACATTGTGGCAATGGCACACCAGGCAATAAGGCAGTGGGCGTGCAGTGCCCGATGCACGGCTGCACGGGGAGTCTGAGCTCCCTAAAGGCAAGCGTAAGTGAGCTCTGCAAGTAAACTACGCAGGCAACTGAGCGAGTCAGTGAACACACGGGCGAAGGAGCTGGTGAGCGAACGGACTGGCACCTGAGCCTGTGCACCTCTGTTCACCAAATGTGGGCCGCGATCAGTGGTCTCATTGGCCACGCAATGACCAATCAGGTTGGCAGCCAGCCAACCTTACCATAATAGGCAAGCAGCCACCGGCCTGGACTTTCCATATATGGGGATCACATGGGCCCAGCACCCGGCAAGCATGAGCGGGGCATGTGGGGCTTACATAACCTAAAGCCTGGGCAGGCCAGACTGCAGGGCCTCTGCGCCCGCCAGGTGCTCACCCCTGACTGTGAGCAGAAATACGTGTCCAGGCAGGGCAAGGCATATGGGCCCTCCACAACAGCCTAGAAGCAGAAGTGTGATCCTGAAGTAAATGCATTAGGTTTGGATTTGACAGTCAAATCCACCCCAGCCAACATCAGGACTGTACTGCTGTACAGAGGAGTGTCCACCCATGGCTGTGGTCTGTTTAACTGCTTCACTGGAAACATTCAAAACTCCCCTGGATGAGTTCCTGTGCGGCCTGCTCTAAGTAGTCCTGCTCTAGTAGGGGCATTGGACTAGATGATTTCCAGAAGTCCCTTCCAATCACAGAATGTTAATTCTGTGATTCTGTGAAATATAGGGGAGACTCCACTGTCCTTCCCAGCAGGGGCAGCTCACACTGGGCTTCCAAGAAATGTCTGACTGTGCAGGGTCCCAGCACACCGAGGCCAGAGCCACCTCAACATTCCACTCTCTAAATTAGACAGATACGGATTTGGTGGGTGGACTGCTCAGGGGATGAGGAACTGATTGGATGGTTGCATACAGAGAGGTCAATGAGTTGGTACCCAGATGGAGATTGATAGCAAGTTGTGTCCCACAGGGGTCCACACTGCCACCGCTGGTGTTCCATATCTTCATCGCTGACACAGACAATGGGACTCAGTGGGCAAGTATGCCAGTAACACCAATCTGAGTGGTGTGGCTGAGAGACAGGATCATTCAGAGGGACCTGGACAACCTTGAGAAGTGAGTGTGTAGCCCAGGAGGTTTGATGATGCCTAGTACGAGGTCCTGCACATGGCCCAGGGCAAACCCTGCTTGCTATCAGCACAGGCTGGGAGGATGCAATAAAGAGTAGTCCTGTAGAGATGGATCTGGGGATGCTGGTAGGTGAAAGGCTCGACATGAGACGGCAATGTGTGCTCACACACCAGAACCAGCTGTGTCTTAGGCTGCATCCAAAGCAGTGTGGGCCACAGGTGGAGGGAGGGGACTCTGCCCCTCTGCTCCATTCTGCTGAGACCTCACCTGCAATGCTGGGTCCAGCTGTGGAATCCTTATCATGAGAGAGACACGGACCTGTCAGAGCAGAGCCGGAGGAGGCCGCAACAATGATTCAAGGGCTGTAACCCCTCTGCTATGAGGACAGGCTGAGAGGGCTGGACTTGTTCAGCTTGCAGAAGGCTCCTGGGAGGCCTTCTTATGGCCTTTCATTACTAAAAGATGTCATTCAGAAAGCTGGGGACAGAGTTTTTAGCAGGGCCTGTTGTGACAGCACAGGGGATGGTGGTTTTAACTTAAGAGGGAGATTTAGACTAGAAGGAATAAAGTTATTACACTGAGGGTGCTGACACAGGTTGCCCAGAAAGGTGGAGGATGCTCCATCCCTGGAAGTACTCGGTTCGGGTTGTTTAGGATTCTGAGCAATCTAATCTAGCCGTAATCTTCCTGCCCAATGCAAAGGAGTTGGACTAAATGACCTTTAAAGGTCTCTTCCCACCCAAACCACTCTGCCGTTCTACAAGGCGCTGATGCAACGCTTCGGCCGGTCTCCTAGCCCTGACAGAGAGAAGCCGCCCGCCCCACGCTTCCTCGGTGCACACAAGCAAGCGCCGGACAGGCGGGGCGGGCAGGACGGAAGGACGGACGGGACACAAGGACGGACACGCGAGAGGTGGTTCCCGCCCTCGGCACTGCGGCGCGGGCCGCGGCTCCGGCGCTGTAGAGGGCGCTGCGCAGCCCAGCCCGGCGCAGGCTTGGGCGCGTCGCTCCCGGCGGCGGCGGCAGTGGCGGCGGCGCAGTTCCCGTTCCTGTTGCTGGTGCCGCTCTGTAGGGGTGGGCCGAGCGCAGGGCCGGGAGTCAGCGGACGTATCTCGTCCTCGCTGCTCCTTCCTTCCCTCTGCCTCTCAGTCGTCGGTGCTGGTGGCGGGGAGGGAGCGCGGGGCGCCAGCGCGGCGCCGCATGCGTCGCTGATGGAGCCGGGCTCGGGGCTGCCGCAGCGCAGGTTGGGGGGCGGCGGGTTGGACCTCGGGACGGGTTCCGCTGGGGCTTCGCCGGCTCTCTCCGGGGGACAGGCCCGCCGCAGGAAGCAGCCGCCGCGCCCGGCCGACTTTAAGCTGCAAGTGATCATCATCGGGTCGCGGGGGGTGGGCAAGACCAGCCTTATGGAGCGCTTCACCGACGACACCTTCTGCGAGGCCTGCAAGTCCACCGTGGGTAAGAGAGCCAGTCCGGCCGCGCCCCGTCCCGGGGGAGGGGGGCTGGCCTAGTCCCGGTGCTCGCTGTGCCCACCCTGCTGCAGGGGCCTGGCCGTAGAGAGATGAGGCTCGGTGTGGCAGCCGCCTGCCCTGGCCCCTCTCCTGCCTTCCCCCAGTTGTGGGCCCCTTCCCCACATGCCGGCTCCAGGCTTTCCCGTCGGGGGCCTCCCAGGCGTCGTCCTCTTTTTGGGATATGTGGTGGTCCCCGTGCCTGTCCTCTTCCCACCCAGCCTCATAGCAGGGTTGCTTTGCCCTGGGGGGGTTCCTCATCCGTGTGGGAAGTCCATGGGGTTTATGTTGAGAGAGCGCCTTGGTGCCAAACTTCCCAACTTTTGATGGAAAGGTCATGGAGGTCTCAGTTACCTTTGCAAGTTTGGGGAAGGTGTTGGGTGCCCTGTTCAAGTCTTACTAACAAAATTTAACCCCAATTTAAAACCAGTTAGGGGTGGTTGGCAAAACATGGTACTGTAGTCAAGTCTTCGATGTTGTGTGTAGGGAAACAGAAGTACTCTGGAAGTTGAAAAGTTGCCCAGTGTGTATTCAGTATAGTCTGTACTCTTCCAGACCATAGTGTGATTAGTTCCAGATTGATGGTACCCCCTTGGGATGTTAGAGCTGAGGAATTTAATGTTCCTCAGAAAGTAGTACCTCTTCAGCACGCTGTGTGGTTTGCTCCTCACACAACTAACTGGTGAGCCACCTCCTAGTTTTGTAGTAGACTCTCTTATTCATGGTTTACTTATGTGTGCAAGTCGTGAGGTAATTTAGTGCCTGATGTCTTTTAATACACAGACGTGTAAAGGTAGGAAAACAAGCTGGTTAGTCTGCATCATTGCTGGCGTCTTGTCCTTGGAGTTGAACTCTTTGAGTATGGCAGCAAGGAGGTTGTTAAGTCTGTGTCATGGGAAAATATGTGTGCTTAGGTTAATTGTAGCTTGGAATGTGAGGAGACTTAGAGCATCTGATGGAAAATAGTTGTATTGCCCTTTGGAACCTGAATTATTACTATTAAGAACTATCTTCCTATGATAATACACAGTTGCTCCTAGCTGAAAGCTAATGTGTGTTGTATCAGTCATTTATCATTCTTTCCAAGGTTGTCTTAGATTCCAAGTCTGGTAGTGCAGATCACTCTTAGTGTTGATGCATTTTTGGTTTGAAGTTGATAACCTCATAGAAGTTAGTAATGTATTAAAGACATTAATCCTCAAGTGACCTGGTGCAAGAAAGAAATGCTGGTGGCTTCTGTAGATGGGCAGATTTAATTAAATGTATAGTCCAGTTGAGGAGATAGAACTAATATTGGAGTGTTTTCTTTATGAATTCTTCAAGTCTAGATATTGTTTGGAACTTGTTTTCAACTCACATCTTCTTTGTGTTGACCAACATTGGGAGTTCCTGCAAGGCTGGCCTCCGTCAGTAGGTTTAGTTTCCTGATCTAAACTTGAGAAATGGTATTCTAGACGCCGGTCCAGACTTCCAGTCTGGTGCTTTGTAAGCAAAGCTGATTTCCTAGATAACTGAGACAGCAATTGATGCAAAGAAGCTTCCTTATTTTGGAAAAGAAACAGGAAATAAACGATGGTGTGCTGTTAGACAGAAGATTACGTAGTGTTTGATACATAAAGTATGCCAACATAAAGCAGAGTAGGGAAATCAGCTTGTGCCAAAATGCGTGTAGAAAGAGTTGACAGAAATGGCATTCTTTCAAGGTCCTCTGACTAAACTTGAGAGCTGCTGAGATTCCCCCAGATCCCTTGGCTGCACTGTAGAGCTTGAAAAAGTAACCTCTGCTGTTTACGTTTTGTACAGATTGAAAACAGCCCACACTCCAAAACAACATGAGGTTAGACTTTGAGAGCTGAAATCATCAGGCTCCTTCATTGCCACCACTTACTGCAGTGGCTTTCAAGAATTACAAATGGACAGAGAATGTGTTTTGAATCACTGTTGAAAACCCTGTGACTAGTCCAGTTTCAGAGGGAGGTAGCTAAACTGTAAATACCTTGAGATGCTCTTTGAAAAGGCCAAACATTTGCTGTGCCAACCTTATATTAGGAAAGCTAAATGTGTTTTAAGTGGAATGCTGAATATGTATGTTTACCTCCTCACCTTCATATTAATGCTCTCAACCTTGATTTTATACAAGCCAAACAACATTTAACACCTTAACCTTTTTCATGGAAGCGTGCAGGCTGCCCAAGGCTCTTCCCCAGCAGTGGAAGAACTGCAAACGCCCCAGAAGTTGTTAAGTGCTGGTTTAGGACAGTTATGGAATCATTAAAGTTGGAAAAAACCTACAAGATCGTCAAGTCCAAACACTAACCCAGACAGCCAGGTCACCACTGAATCATGTCCTTCAGCACCACAGGTCTTTTGAACACCTCCAGGAATGAAGACCCCGCCACAGCCCTGGGCAGCCTGTTCCCAGGCTCAACAACCCTTTTGGTGAAGAAATCTTTCCTAATATCTCATCTAAACCTCCCCTTGTGTAACTTGAGGGCATTTTCTCCTGTCTTGCCCCTTGCCTCCTGGGAGAGGAGACAATTCCTTACTGGCTCCAGCCTTCTTTCAGGTAGTTGTAGAGAGTGAGGAGGTCTCTTATACCTGCATTAGAATAGAACAGAATAGAATCAACTAGGTTGGAAGAGACCTCCAAGATCATCCAGTCCAACCTATCACCTAGCCCTATCCAGTCGACTAGACCGTGGCACTAAGTGCCTCATCCAGGCTTTTCATTACTTCTGTAACAATAAATACTTGTGTTCACCGATGTGATGATGAATTGAGCTCTGAAAACTCTGATTTCTGTACCCTACAAGTCCTGCCTGTACCTTCAGCAGATGAAATTACCTTTTGGAGCACTATAAAATCAAACTCCCTGAATTCTGGCACTTTGTGTTGCTTAAGACAAGAGAAAGTATAAAAGATGTTGATTCGGAGCCAGGTTCTTAAATTCTTCCTAGCTTCAGGGCAACTTTTGTGAGAGGAGTCATGTTTTTCAAAGCTGTTGTGCTTTTATGAACTTGTTTTATGTCAGCAGTCTGTGTTCACCTTCCCTCTCTTAAGCCACACTTAAAGGGGAAGAAAATGCCCCTTCTGAACCTTGGTAGTCAAGTTCCATCATTATTTTTTTAATGTTTTTCATCGGGAATGCTCAGGGCAAACAGATCCCTGTTGTGTAGCTGCACAGCTGTCAGTGCCACTGGGATACAGCCCCACTGCTGGGAAGAAGGTCCAGTATGGAGGCTGACAAATTCCTGTAACGCTGTGTCATTGAAAAGTGGAGTGTTTCTGCTGAGCAGGAGTGGTGTGGATTCAATTAAGGAAGACACAGGATTTTAATGCTAATTTAAGAAGGCTACACTGCCAGATTGGTAAAGTCAAGTCTGTAATAAAATCACATCACCATGTCTTCAGCTTCATCTCCGACGCTGAAGTTCTTTGAAAGCATTCAAAAATAGCTTGGCAGATTTCAGCACAGCACACGATGTGCTGCTGTTGATCTAAAATTCTTTTGATGTATTTATTTTGGGCTGCTAGTTGCATAGAATATTGTGTCTGCTTCATCTGCTATTTACATAGTACTGAGAGTGCTCCATATGCTCAAATATTTACTGATTTTTCTTTTTTTGCATGTGATTGTTGTCAGATGAGGAATAGATGTTGCTGTTTCCAATTTTTATGTGCTGGGTTGGTAGGTTCAGACTGGATGTGAGGAGGAAGTTCTGCACCATAAGTGTGGTGAGAGCCTGGAATGGGTTGCCCAGGGCAGTAGTTGAGGCCCCATCCCTGGAGGTGTTTAAGGCCAGGCTGGATGAGGCTTTGGGCAGCCTGATGTAGGGTAGGGTGTCCCTGTACGTGGCAGGGGGTTTGAAACTGGCTGATCCTTGTGGTCACTTCCAAAACTGGCTGATTCTATTCTTACTTTTCGGTTATAACTTGTTTTTATTGGTTGTTGGGGCAAAGAAATAGTTTACAAATGCATTCTTAGGTATCTGCAAGGATGTAAAATGACTCTCTTTGTGCCAGTGTTAAATCCAGAGTAGCTAAGATAACTTCCATAATGAAGTAGTGCTTGTGCAAAGGTAATATTTGCATTATACTAGCTTTGCCAGCAAGCTTAAATATATATTTTGAAGTAAAATTTGGTCTCCATTTATGATTTGCTACGTGACCCTCATCCACCTGCACTATTCACACAGGAGCAGAATGCAAAACTATCAGTTTGAGGTTTTGCACGCCCTTGACAACTAAAAACCAAATTCAGCATGAAAAAGCATCCTTTCCAAGAGGTAGTGGATAGATACTCATGTGAGATGATTGGCAAATGAGTGGTGAAGGAAGGGTGCTTGCTTTTGCTTCATCCCCCTCTTTACTCCATCCCAAGTTGTTTTTATCCTCAGAGAAATGCATCATAATTCAGATATCTGTGGTGGTGATGTTGCAATTTATGTATTGCCTCTAAAAAATTGTTCTGTCTTGCACTCTTTTAATCAGTCACTGTATTTAATGGTGAAAGGCCAGTGTCAGTCCAGTCACTGCTCAGTCTCACAGTTGTCTGTCCTACCTGCATCCTCCAAATATTATAGTCTCATAGAATGATTTGAGTTGGAAGGGTCCTTAAAGGTCAGCAAGTTCCAACCCACCTGCCATGGGGAACACCTCCTGCTAGACCCCGTTGGTCAAGGTTCCAATCCAACCTGCCTTGGAACACTTCCAGGTCTGGAACACTTCCACAACTTCTCTGGGCAACCTCACCACCTTCATTGGGAAGAATTTCTTATTGTCTAATCTATATCGAGCTGCTTCTAGTTTGAAGCCATTACCTCTCATCCTGTCACTACATGCCTTTGTAAAGTCTCCAGCTGGTGTAGCTTCTCCCTGTCTTTTCTGCTGTTTTTCTTCCATGACAGATCTACACAACTCCTGTACTGGGAGCACTTCCCATCCATCTCATTTAGCCGCAGGCGTTATGCTTCTCTCCAGGTTGTAATCTCTGAACCTGAGGTTCCTGCTCACCCAAAACTGAAGCCCAGCACTGACTCACCTCTCAGGCAGCTGACTCTCCTGCTCCCTCAGATCAAGTTGAGCTTCTTGTTTGTTTTGGTTTTATTTAATGGCACATAAAAGTTCTGAGGACTTGCTTCAGCTCTTTTCCACCAGGTCTGAAAGCATCCCAGGAGAGAGACCTTGCCTTTGATAGTATCAGAGCAGCTTGGGTGCCATGTGCATTGCTGTATCCTTTTAGCAGCTATTCACAGGAAACTACTGCTTGTAGTAAAGTCTTAAGATTCCTTCACACCTGATTTACAAGCAAAATCATAGGGAGAGCTACTCAGCTAAACTTGGAATGGGAAGGATTGTTGTGGATCAAGATGTGAATGCTGTGACCTGTGATTCAGTACTAATTGTAGCCTGTGAGATCCAGATCAGTGACATGCAAATGTACTGCTATGTAAGGCTCCTTTGACTTCCCAGAAATGCTCTTTGACCTTGTGTCACCTAACTTTGATCTTACTGTGAAGTGGTTGATGTTGCACAAGTTTGGAACTCATTAGATTATAATAGAGTTCTGTGCAAAATACCTCATGTCCATCAATTAATGATAAAGGTGAAAACTTCAGTTTTATCTTTTCCCACAGCAATCTTAAGACATCTTCTGCTTTTAACATATGTATGCATATATATGGTATATAACTATATAATTACATATATATATACATAGGGTCAGGAATTGTCCCAATTCAGAATTTTTCCTCATTCCCTATCCTTAGAACTGTGGACTGAAATCATCAAAGTTTCCTTCCCATAAGCTTGTTGTGTAGCATAATTGCTCATTTTAAAAGTATCACTTGGTCATTTTTCAGAACCACCCTTTAATTGCTCCTCAATTTTTTACTTTCCTCGTCACTATTTATTCTGTCAAGCATTTAGAAATGTAGTATATGGATTATTAACCATTTAAAAAACTTTTTTTTTTTTTTTTTCAGTAAATTCCCCTAACAATATCAAACTTAGTAATTTGCCATAATCTCAGCTGAAGAACAATCTACATCAGCTTCTCAGAGAAACATCCTGAGTAAAAGAACATTTCGATTTTTGCCATGCTGGTATCCACCTGGGAGTTCTTTCTGACAAGCATTGTTCTTTTTAATTTTTCCTCTGAAGGTATCTCTTCCTCTTCTACAAGATAGAACTGAACATTTAGTTGGAATGGGGAGAAAGGAGAAGGGTAGAAATAGATTTGTCTTGCTTTATGGCATCATGAAGTAGCATTAAGATGTAACAGAATCAGAGAATGTTTTGGCTGGGAAGGGACCTTGAAAAGTTCAACTTCCCTGCAGTGAGCAGGGACGTCTGCAACATCAAATTGCTCAGAGCCCAATCCAACCTGACCTGGAATGTTTCCAGAGATGAGGCATCTTCCACCTCTCCAGGCAACATGGGCCACTGTTTTGCCACCCTCAGCCTGAAACGTTTCTTCCTTAGACCATTTAAAGAGTTTTGTCGAAGGCTTTGTACCCCAAATCAGGGCTGCACACCTTTACTGCTGCACAAAAAATGATGACACTTTTGATTAAGTAGAAATATTATATTTTTTTTGTGACAACTGAATTATTATCTTCTCATGTCCAAGATGTTAATACATATCTGTTCTTAATATATTGGCTTTTGGACAATAACAGAATGGTTTGAATTGGAAAGGACCTTAAAGATCATCTAATTCCAACCACCCTGCTATCAGCAGGGACACCTTCTACTAGACCAGCTTGCTCAAGGCTCCATCCAACCTGACTTTGAACACTTCCACGTTTGGAGTCTCCACAACTTCTGGCAACCTGTTCCAGTGCTTCACCACCCTCATGGGGAAGAATTTCTTCCTAATGTCTGCTTTAGTACTACTGCAAGTAAAACAAATACCTCATTTAGGATATGCTGCGGTCACTACAAATAGCATAGGTAATATACATAGAGGAGAGCAGCAGGCTGGAAATTCACACAGAAAGCAATTTTATATTTGGGAAAACCTTAAGGAATGTGTAAGACCCTTCCTTGATTGTCTTCATTTCTGTAGCCATAAGTTTAGGGAATGCAACTTGGAACAGAAGCTGGTGTTCCATGGAAGCTTCTTTTTACCTTTGTGAACAGTGTTGTCAGGTGTAAGTCATGTTTTGCCTCGGATATGTCAAGTTTCATGTTTTACAGTATTTGATGTAAGGTGCATAGTTGTTTGAATTCTCATAAGGTAACAAAATTGTATTCTAAAATAGAAAAAGGTGGTGTATAAAACAGGAAACTATAAATTGTCAGAGCTCAAGAACAGGATTTTGTGGAGATTTTAATTATCAAGATGTGAAGAAGAGTAAGTTTGAAATTGACTTTGTTTTCTTCATTTGTACATTTCAGCTGATAGAATGGTAGGGCTTGGAAGGGACCTCCAGACATCTAATCCAACCACACTGCTAAAGGATGGTCACCCAGAGCAGATTGCCCAGGATTGTATCCTGGTGGGTTTTAAAGGTCTCCACAGAGACTCCACAACCTCTCTAGGCAGCTTGGTCCAGTGCTTTGGTGTCCTCACAGGAAAGAGGTTTATCCACGTTTACATGAAACCTCCTGAGTTCCAGTTTGTGCCTGTTGCCTCTTGTCCTATCACTGGGCACCACTGAAAAGAGCTTTGTACCATTCTCTTGATGCTCTTCCTTTAGGTATTGATCAGCATTGATATGAGCCTCTTTCACTCTGCTTTTCTCCAGGGTAAACAGCCTCTGGTGTGTCAGCCTCTACTTGATGTTGAGTTGACTGGTGTATCTCTACCTTTGTAGGCTCTGATGAACTCTCTCCAGTTGTGCCTGTTTTTCTTGATCTAGGGTGCCCAGAACTGGAGCAAACACTCCAGATGTGACCTGGCTAGGGCAGAGTAAAAGGGGAGGAGAACCTCCCCCAGCTTGCACACCCTTGTTCATGCACCCCAGGATAACATTGGACTTTTTAGTCTCAGGAGTACATTGCTGGTTCATGGTGAATTTTGTCCACCAGCACTCCCAGACCCTTCTTTGCAGAGCTGCTTTCCAGCAGATCACCCCCTCACCTGTAATGGACAGAGGGTTGTTCCTTCTTGGGTGCAGGACTCTATGCTTGCCCTTGTTGAACTTCAGTTGGTTCAGGCCCTGGATTTTATCAGCACTGCAGAGGTGCCAGAGCACCTCATATTCCCTGGTCAGAACGTATATGAGATTACACGATTAAAGCAACAGCCCAAGTGAAGAGGCCACTTGAACAGTGTCGAACACAGTTGAGTTTGCAAGGGGAGTGGAATGCAGCTGTCAGGCTCCATCTCTGCTGTGAACAGCTGAACATGTCATTAGCAAAGGGAAAGAGAAAGTAGGGTTCTGGACTTTCTTATTTCTTGCAGGAAGCTTAAAAGTTGATTTCATGGAAAGTAGTTTGTGTACTATGCAGAATAATTGCAGGTTTAGGTACACCACAACATGCAAGAGACACATTTTATAGTGCACTTCATCACAAAGATCATGAAGTCCTTATTAAGTCCCTTCACTTGGCTGTCCTTAAAGAAAAAGGAGAGTGAATATTCCCATTCAATACCCACACTTCTACAACCTATTTTTTTCTTATATCCCAAGGAGTGGGAAATGAGACCCAAACCAAATGCTAACTTCAGTCTCATTTTGAAGTTGATTCTGCCTTTTTAATGTCTGGAAGAGTGCTGCTGCTGAAATAAGATTAATTTCTCTTCATATTCCATTTTCCTTTTGTGTGAGGTAGTTGTAGCTCACTGTTTTCCCGTTCTGTAATCAGGAGTCTTGAAAATAAGCTTTGTTTATGAAGGCACAGAGCGCCCTATTCCTTCCAAGCTCCCTTCTGCCTCGTTCTATTTCTCAGAGTTTTGGTGCATGCTTTGAATTTAGTACCCTAAATAGTATCAAAGCCCCTACATTTTATGTTTTATACAAAAATACCAAGAAATTTCAACTTCCTCCTTTCCCATTGAGTTTGGAAGTACCAAACATCTGAGGTGTTGAGAAACTGACTTAAAAATCACTGGCAGTTTCCTTAGAACTCATTTTCATTACACCTCCAGAATTTAGTCCCTGCATGTATATATATTTGTTTTGTTTTCTTTCCCCCCTGTTGTTGGTGTTATCTGTTTCGTTCTGGTCTGTAGCACAGTTGCCAGTTGAGCTATGGGTACACTTTTATTTTAGGCGAGCAGTCTCAGATGTCTGTGTGTTAATCATTCTGGAATTACACACTGAAGCTTTGTGCCCAACGTACTTTACCTGCCTCTAAAATAATCCTCAAACTGCTTCATGTCTGACTAAGACTTAATAATTCCAAATATCTTCTTAAAATCTTTATAGCACACAGTTTGAAAAAGGTATTTCCACTTGAGTGTGTTAAGATTTACTGCATGTCCTGCAGCTTCAGTGAAATTAAGGTACAGTGGACTTGGGTTTGTTTTTATCCCTTGAGGCAGTTTTTGCAGTCATCCCTTCCCCCCAACATGTGCTTTTTGATTTTATTTACTTCCTTCCTCTCCCATGGTAGAAATAAGTATCAAAGATCTTGAACATCTTTTCATTGATTGCAACAGTTTCTGGATGGGTGTAAATACTGTATTTAGTTACAGACCAAGGCTAACAAAGATGGTTCTTGCCTGGAGGAGTGTGTGACCCCAATCATCAATACCATCTCAAGTCATCAGTGGTAGTGGAAGACAATTTGGCTGTATAATGCTGTCAGATGTCCAAATTAAATCAACTGTGGTAGGCTTTGAGTTGTATATCTCTTCTAATGCTTAATTAGTATATAACCTCTGAATTTTTAAACTGTGTTCTTTAAAAGTGGCCTGATTATTTTTTCCCTGATTTTATTGTTCAGATACAAATCACTTGTAAGCCTCTGAAAATTGAACCTATGGGGATTGATTTTAGTTAGAGGGGGATTTTGGGTTTTTTTTGTGTGCTCTATTTGCATCTGTTTCCCCAGTCCTTCCTTTAACTTCACTCTCAGGAAATCTTGGCCACCAAAAGGTCACTCTCTGTGCCTTAAGCAGAACAGTTTCCACTTCCCTTTTCTGCCACTTAAGCAAAAAATAACAAAGCTACTGAAAACACAGATGTAAAATGCATGGTGAGAAGTTTCTTTGCTATTTGTTTTACTTCTAAACAAATCCTTCTAAAGAGGGAGGTGAGGCCCAGTTCTGTGTTTTTCCATTTATGCTTTAGGAGATAATTTTGACTTCCTCTTTGGGGTGAAAAATTAATATAATCTTTTCCAGGCAAAACTTCATTTTTATTGGATTTCACTTTCAAGCTTGGAACGGCTTCAGGTTTGGTTCAGTGACAAGAACGTCACCCTCACTGACTTGCCCTTATCTAGAACTTCATTAGTACACTTCTATTTTGAGTGCCTGTTCTCTTTCTTTTAAGGCTGTTTATTTTTGAAAGCCATGCGGGCAGTTCGCTGAGCTGTGTCTTTAATACTCTCTAAAACCAACTGCCTTCTATTCTACCAGCATTCTGTTTTCCCTGGATAAAAAGTGGTGTTTCTGTTGGGCACATGTTGTAATAGATGGTCTCCTTTGTATGAAGTGTATTTTTTAATCACAGAATCCCAGCGTGATGGAAGTTGGCAGGGACCTCTGGAAATCATCTGGTCCAGCCCCCTGCGAAAGCAGGGTCACCCACAGCAGGTTGCCTGGGAATGCAATGTCCAGACAGGTTTGTAGTCTCTCCAGAGAAGGAGACTCCACAACCTCTCTGGGCAGCCTGTTCCAGGTCTCTGTTAAACTCAGAGGAAAGGAGTTTTTCCTCATGTTCAGGTGGTTCAGGTTTTAAATCTGTTGCCTACTGGCCTGTCGCTGAGCACCTCTGACAAAGAGTATGGCCCCGTCTGCTTGCCTCCCCCAGCTTTAGCTATTGCTGGGCATTGAGAAGATTCCTTCTGAGTCTACTCTTTTCCATCCTAAACAGCCCCAGGTGTTACAGCCTTCACTTACCAGTCCCCTCATTATCAATATCTAAAGGGCAGAGCATCAAGAAGATGGGACCAGACTCTTTTCAGTGGTGCCCAGTAGCAGGACAAGGAACACTGAGTGCACAAATTGGAACACAGAAAGCTCCACCTAAACGTGAGAGAACACTTCTTTCCTGTGAAGATGCTGTAGACCTGGAGCAGGCTGCCCAGAGAGGTCATGGAGTCTCTGGGGAGATTCCAAACCTATCTGGATATTGCCATCCTGGGCAACCTGCTGTGTGTGACCCTGCTTTAGCAGGGACATTGGACAAGTCCTGAGGACCACAGAAATGATCAGAAGGCTGGAGCACCTCTCCTATGACAGCAGGCTACAAGAGTTGGGGCTCTTCAACATGGAGAAGAGAAGACTTCAAGGAGACCTTGTAGTTACCTTCCAGTATCTGAAGGGGCCTACAGGAGGGCTGAGGAGGGACTGTTTACAAGACCTTGTAATGATAGGACCAGGAATAATGGATTTAAACTGGCAGAGAGGAGATGTAAACTAGATGTTAAGAAGAAATTCTTTCCAGTGAGGGTGGCAAAACACTGGCACAGGTTGCCCAGGGAGGTCGTGGCTGCTCCCTCTCTGGAGGTGTTCAAGGCCAGGTTGGACAAGGCCTTGAGCAACTTGTTCTAGTGGGAGGTGTGTCTGCCTACAGGACTATGAGTAGATGACCTCCAGAGGCCCCTTCCAACTCCTACCATTTTGTGATCTGTAGTTTTGGGCCTTTTTCGTTAATTCTTATAGATATATGGGATATGTGTTTGGATTCCTGGAAAAGGCCTTTCCAGAGAAGAATGAAGATCCAAATCTGACTTTGAAATGCTCAGCTTTTAGCTCATAAAAAGGAAAGTTGTCATCAGCATTTACTCATGGCATGAGTGGATTAATTGTAGAAAAACTGAATACACTGGCTGCCTGTGATCCAGGTGAGCCTTATTTATAGAGAAAAGGCCACCCTAATGGGAGGAGAGATTGTGGTAGGTCTTCTTGGTTGCCTTTACATCACTGTGACATGACAAAGGGTACAACCATAAGCACATGGCCTTTCTGGCTCTGTGGCATGCATTCATTTGGGTTTTCATTGACAATAAATTAGCCAGCAGGCATTTGAAACACAAACCAGGTAGCATGTATGCCAGGAGTGCTCTGACAATGTTGCAGTAGCTAGAGAACCTTTTAAAACCCTTTCTGTGTGTAGTTTGGATCTCATGCAGTTGTCAACAGCAATTATTGATTCTTCTGGTTTATTGGACTGTACATAAATCTGTGCCCTGAGTTCTGTTTGTATAACAAAGGACACAAGGTGCTCAAGTAGCTTCTGTTAGCTGTTGTTGACTTATTTTTAGTGGATCCCTGCTGTAGCTGGAGGTATGTGTTGAGGAACGTACAGAGTGCTAGTAGCATGTTGTGCCAGGGCTATTAAGTGCTGTCAGTCAGTGCTCACATTGAAGCACGCTCCTCTGTGCAGCTCTACGGCGTCAAGGCTGGAGCAGTCTCTGAATGCCCAAGTTCATTAACCTTGGGCGTTGCGTTTTGGGATGTTGACTTCAGGGAGTGGTAACTGCACAAGGAGTACCAGAGTCATTACAGACACCATGAAACTTTGCAGAATTCTGAACATTTGCTTGTGCTTAACAGATCTTAGAACCAGGTTTAGCAAGACTAAGAGGGTCAGTCACATCCTGGGCTCCATCCCCAGCAGCATGGGCTGAGGACATTCTGCCCATTTACTCCATTCTGGTGAGATCTCACTCGCAGTGCTGAGTCCAACTCTGGAGTCAGCACAGGAGACACATGGACCTGTTGGAGTGGAGCCAGAGGAGGCTACAGCAATGATATGAAAGCTGGAAGCCGTCTGCTGTGAGGACAGGCTGAGAGAGTTGGTGTTGTTCAGCCTGGAGGAGAGAAGGCTCTGTAGAGACACTACTGTGGCCTTTCAGTACTTACAGGGACTGATCAGAAAGTTGGGGGCAGACCTTTCAGCAGGGCCTGTTGTGACAGGACAAAGGTTGATGGTTTTAAACTAAAAGAGTGACAATTAGACTAGATACAGTGAAGATTTTTTTTCCACTGAGGATGTTGAGACACTGGCACAAGTCTCACACACAACTAGAACTCACCACAACTAGGGTGGTTAAAGCTGTTCAAGCAGTCCTCTGGTTGCAGAAGCCTCAATCCTGGGAATATTTCAGGTCAGGTTAGACAGGGCTCTGAGCAACCTGATCTAGTTAAAGATGTCCCTGCCTAATGCAGGGGGTTTGTACTTAGACGACCTTTGAAAGTCCCTTCTAACCCAAACCATTCGATGAAGATTGAGAAACACATACCTTGCTTAGAGGAACTGTAAATTAAATGTTTGTGACAACAGGGAGTTTAATGAGTTTATCAAATACTGCTGTAGTATGATCCCACACTGCTCTAAACCCCCCACCATCTTCTACAAGCAGACTTCACACCTTCTCTGTCCTGTGCTAAACAGACAAGCTTTTCAAAAGCTGTTTGCAACCACCTTGCTGGAGAATGGGACTTTTTAGCAGTTGGTCCAAGTATTCTGTTCTACAACTGCAAATATGAGGAATGTCTTAAGACTGGCTTAGTGAGTAGAAATGTGCAGTTGTCTAAATCCCTGTTGTGGTAGATTAGTAAATATTTGTTACCTGTAATAGTGGAAAGAGTTACTATCCTGATTGACTTTCAGAGGCTATTAAGTTTTCCCTCGTATTTTTGATAGCTGGAGCCATTGTATAGACAGCAAAACCTTTCATTTAGATATTTACTTCCATTGTCATTAATCAAACCAAACCATTTGTTATGTCAGACTTTTTCATCGTTCAAGGTGATGCTTGAAATGGAAGTGGAAAACAAATTATCTTGTTGTTGTTTTAATTAAATTACTAATTTGTATGGAAACTCTTTAAGCACTACCTTTGGCCAGGTCTGTGGTGGAACACAGTAATGAAACCTGACAGGCTGGGGAATTTGTTTCTTCATGTGCAGAAGGAAAGCTGCCAGGTTTTTTTTCCTTCAGTACTGGCAGCCGTGAAGCTTTTAGTATTGTGCTGATGCCTGCAGAGCGTTACTAATTATGAAAAGCAGTCAAGCAACCTTTGCTTAGCTCTGGTGAGCTGAACTTTTAGTGTTAAATGATTCAAACAGTTCTGGAGAAGAATGGGCTTTTCCCAAGCTGTTACTGGTTTGCTTTGTTCCCAGCAAAATTTAACGGTAGGAAAATGTTTCATAGTGTGACTTTGAGGTGGTTAGTAGAAAGGTCTGCCTTTGAAATAAAGAATGTCAACAGCATTCTTATTTCAAAACCATCTTTGAGCATGGAGACTCCTTCCTACTTCATTTCAGAGAATGGTTTGGGTTGGAAGGGACCACAAAGATCGTCTAGTTACAGAGCCCCTGCCGTGGGCAGGGACTCCTCCTACTAGACCTGGCTGTTCAAGGCTCCATCCAACCTGTCTTTGAATACTTTCAGGCTTGGAGCCTCCACAGCTTCTCTATGCAACCTGTTCCAGTGCCTCACCACTCTCATGGGGAAGAATTTCTTCCCAATGTCTAATCTCAGTTTCCAGTTTGAAGCCATTGCCCCTTGGTCTGTCAGTCCGTGTCTTTGTCAGAACTCTCCAGCTCTCCTGTATCACTGTTCAAATATTGGAAGGCTGCTATAAGGCCCACCCAGAGCCTTCTCTTCTCAAGGCCAGACAACTCCAGCTCTCTCAGCTTGTCCTCACAGCAGAGGTGCTCCAGCACTCCGATCATCTTCTGGGCCCAACTTTGGACCCACTCTAACAGTAACAGTTCCATGTCCTTCTTGTGTTGAGGGCTCTAGAGCTGGACCCAGCACTGCCAGTGGAGTCTCAGGAGAGCAGAGGGGCAGTGTGCCCTCCCTCCACCTGCTGCCCACACTGCTTTTGATGCAGCCCAGGACACAGTTGGCTTTTTGGGCTACGGGCACATATTGACAGCACCTATTGAGCTTCTTACCAGCCAGCACCTCCAGGTTCTTCTCAGCACTGCTTTCTATCCATTCTCCACCCAGCCTGTGTTTGTGCTTGGGATTGACTTAATTCAGGTACAGAACCTTGCACTTGGCCTTGTGGAACTTCATGAGGGTTCACACAGGCCCACCTCTCAATCTGGTCCCCTGGATGGCATCCTTACCCTACAGTGTGTTGACCACACCGCACAGCGTGGCATCATCTGCAAACTTGCTGAGGATGCCTAGATCCCATTTAAATTTACCTTGTTCTGTTTCCTCGTACCAACAGCTTGGCAGATATACCTGTCTTTAAAAGCCCTTTGGAATAAACACTGAGCCAACAATATATAGCTGCTTTTTAGGATGTAAAATGTACTTCCCCCCTCCCCTATCTAAATTTGCAGGAGTTTTAAAAGCTTTGCAGAAGGACTAAGTCCTTTCTGTCAGAGTTGCAATCCAGTCTTGACTGACTCTGTCAGCAAGGGCATTTGAATGCAACCAAGGGCAAACATTAGGAAAAGGAATAGTTTTTGCTAGAGAAAATCTTTTTTTTTTCCTCTCCTGTCTTTGATCTTAGTCCTTGGTGTGAAGTTGCACATGAAACAGCAAAAGCATTTCCAACACTCCTTCATTTCTGTGTGAATTTAAGTGTGCCAATCTGAGCCGTGTTCTGTTGTCTATTGTTTCCCCCTCTTTGATTTAGCAGTGTTAGGAGAGGTGGTGTTCAGAAGGAAGAGCTGAAGCAAAAAAAATCTTTGTACAGGTGTATAGTAAAATGAAGAAAACCAACTCAATCTCAACCAAAACCAGCACATCTACAAATGCTGTTTTATTGTAGGCCATTTATACCCTGAAATACTCTTGTAGTGGAGGTGATAACCTTTGTATCTAGGTATTGTTTGACCACAGTATGTCTTAATGTGTTGATGACCAGCATTGTTTAATAGAAGTAAAATCTTTCTGTGTAACAAGGTCTTTGTGGTTCTGGCGGTGATACTCGGTACACATTCCAAATGTGGCTGGAGTTTTGAGATGATGGATAAAAGTACCAAGCAGTTTTAAAAGAAACATTGCAAGTCTCTAAATCTAAGCTGTCTGCTAATAAATATTTGCTGGAATTAGCAGTGAAAGTGCTGACAAACGTCTGCCTAAAGCAGCTCCAGCACTTCTACTAAAGCACTTTCTAGATGCTAACCATCCAGGCTGGAAACCAGGTGTGTCTGGTTCCCACTTCACGGGCTGCAAAACTGATGTGGAGGGACTGGTTTTGCTCCATGCCTCCAGGGCACCTGTGCCGGCTGGAAGTAGAGCAGCAGGCTTGTCCTTGACAGTCTGAGGTGAAAAGGGGAAAAACAAACATTCTGTGCCTGTCGTTGTGTTGTTATGCTGGGTTTAGCTGCTGCTGGAAGTGTTGCACAAAGCAGAAGGTTTATGCTGTGATGCTGCCAAACTGAGTGGCTCACAGAATGTAGAATGGTTATCAGGTCCCCATGATGTCCCTGAGGTGACCCATAGTGGTGTAAACCCTTCTGCTCATTCAGACTGTTACAAGTTGATATATATTAAAAAAAAAAACAACAAACAAAAACAAACAAAAAAAACACCCAAAACCAACAACAAAAAATACCCCTTTGAACCCTCATTACTTTTGCTTCTTATTCCTCCTTTTCTGTTCACTGTATTTTATTTATAGGTGTTGATTTTAAAATCAAAACAGTAGAGCTAAGAGGAAAGAAAATTAGATTACAAATCTGGTAAGTAAAACAAACATGCAACCAGCAGTATGTTTTAATTTTTATGTTCTGGCATGGATTAATATGCTTGTCTAATACTATTAACTGTTATAAGCTGGTTTAGCTCTTGCTCTATTCCTCTTCTCTGTTCCCACTAGACTTAAGCAAAACCCAAATAGCTTTTAGATTTTTATGAGGGTGAAGGAGGAGAAGGATAAAGTTAGAAATAGGATGTGAATGTAATTACTGAAATGTCAGTGCACCATAGAGGCCTCAGTGGGTTTGCCTAGAAGGATGACATCACCTACACAAGGAACAGATTAGGAGGTGTACAAACAACAAAAGGTGACAAAAGTGTTAAATAGACACTACAAAAGTACACTTTGGGGTTTGATTTTCTGAACTATGGTAAAATTATAAAACTCTGAAATATTTTCTAAACTGTTTTTCTAAACCTTGGTGCAGGCAGTGCTGTTTCTTTGACATGTTTAATAACTTGCAAGTGAAGAGCATTGGAGACTCAAGTATATTATATCTACTCTAAACAGCACTAAGAAGTGAAATGATCACATGTACCTGAACTGGTGCCCAAGTCCCCCTACAGAGGACAGCTCGAAATCTGAGTTGAGCTTTTCCTTTATGGAGTAGGTCAGGTGTTTCCTCACTGTGATTCTCTATGTCAGTGATTAAAACTGTTGTTATTGTTTAGAAATCATTTGGCTTAAAAGCTCCTTGATTTTTCAGAGTAGTGCAATACATAAACATTGTTATGAGAGAATAAGCCAGCTACATTCTATACATTAATCTTACATAACTACTACACAGAAGCTTAGCTTTGGGTTATTAACAGTGCCTGATGCAGAACTGGCATTGTAGCTAAACTGTTCAAGCTGCTAACAATCCATAAAGGGGGCAAGAAAGCTCTAAATATATTGGTTTGTTACACTTCTGGGATATTCTGGTGGTTTCTCGTCCTTGACTACATGGACGCAATGAATTCAGCTACTAACTCCTCTTGGCAGGTCACCATCAACTGTCTGTCACACCATGTGTCTGTCTTGCTTCCCTCTGAGTTAACTGCTGCTTCATCTTTGGTATCACCAGTCACCTAACACTTCAATGTTAGTGGCATGTCTTCACCCATCATCTGTCCCTGTTTGGAAACCTGTGACCACAAGGCTGGCAGCTGAGCCAGCAAATGGTAGCCAGGGTCTGCTGGAGATGACAGAGGTAACAACAAATTCTGGTATGGAGATGCTACTAATGTGAATTCTTGCTATGAAATGTGCTAAAACTTATCAAATAATTCCTCATGATGAATAACTGCCTTATAGGAGAGAAGTTTTATTGAAAAAGAGATGTTTAAACCATTATTTTCCACATATTGAGAATATGCTGGCTAGGATCCTAAGAAGCTTTAAAAATGGAGAGGTTGCTAAAACGTGGCCATTGCTGCTGTGTGAAGCTGGTAAAATGGTGGAGAACACACAATGCTAAGAGATAATGTTTTAGAACAGGAGGAAATCTTGGAACAGACCATTTTGCTCCTACATGTTAGTTTCTTAAAATGCTTTCATTAGACTTTGTCCTTAATCGGAAGTAAATCAAGGCAGTTGGGGAATTAGGTAAGCACTCCTTTTGCTGATGTAGCCTGAATTATGTTCTGTATGTTATTGGACCTTTATAAAGCTTAATTATCATCAAATCCTTAAAACATGTAGGTTGGAAAAGACCTTTAAGATCTAGTCCAACCATTAACCTGACATTGCCAACTCCACCACCAAACCATATCCCTCGGCACCACATCTACATGTCTTCTGATTCCACCACGGCAACTCTTCCCCTATTCGCCTGACTTTCAGTCAGGAAACAGCCTCCTGCTCCTTGGATTATGTGACTGAGCAGCACTGAGGACACAAAGTAGCATCCACCTTCTTTGGGCTACCTGGAACAGCAGAGGTGCCCCTTCAGCTGCCAGAAGTAGTAGATAGAGTAAATCTACTTCTGCAGATTGTAGTTCTTGGTTGAAACAAGCTCCTATATGCTTTTCCAAAGCCTGAGAACTAGACTAAACAGTAGGAACCCTGCTTTCATGCTTTGAAGCTTAGGTGTGTCTGTCTCCTCTTGCCTGAATCATCTGGGGACTCAGCTGACGTAAGCAGCAGTCACTTCTGGCTTGCCTTCTGAGAGGACCTGGTTGCTGGAGGCTATGGTGCCCTTTTAGAGATCCAGAGAGGCTCTCTGGTATTCCTACAGGTTTAACATGCAAGAAAGACAGTCACCTGGCAAGAAAACAGTCTTGATTTCACAGAATGGTGAGGGTTGGAAAGCCCCTCTGGAGATCATCTAGTTCAGTCCTCTTTCTAAAGCAGGTTTGCCTTGAGCAGGTTACAGAGGAGCGCATCAAGGCTTCAGATTTGTTTCTGAAGGTTGTTTAAATTGGTACATTTTCATCAACAGTTTACAACTATTGCCTTTTTTCTAATTTACAGTTTGTTGTCTTGGAGAACCTCTGGGATGAGGATTAGTCTGAGGAAAGGGTCACCTGTCCTGGGCTAGAACAGAATGTAATGCCTTCTGTTCAGTACCTCTGAAATAAATTATTTATTACATGAAAAGTTCTCAATACAGGAGGAAAAAAGCTCAGCTTGACCTCGAAAATTACCTAAAAACATACAAACCAATATTGTCTGCAGGTTCCATAAAAGCACAAAGCATGTGAAAATGTTAAATTAGCGTTACATTTTTTATTATGTTTCAAAATATTGCCCTTTGTGTTGCCACTTCACACCACCACTCAAAGGAATTAATTTCACCTCAGATCCAAGGGCAGTTTTGAACCTGTTCCATATGTTCATTTCAAGCAACTTGTATTAGTTGGAAGGGACCTCGGGAAGTCATCTGGTCCAGCCCTGCCCTGCTTTATTAGGTTCACCTGCAGCAAGCTACACAGGTGGGTTTGGAATCTGTCCAGAGAAGGAGACTCTCCAACCTCTCTGGGTAGCCTACTCTAGGTTTCTGGCACCCTCAGAGGAAAGAAGTTTTTTGTCATGTTCAGGTGTTCCTGTGTTGTAGTTTATGCCCATTTTTCCTATTGCTGGGCATCACTAAAAAGAGTCTGGCCCCATCTCTTGACACCCCCCACCCCCCCTTTAAATATGGATATGGACTGAGAAGATCATCTCTGTCTGCTCTTCTGCAGGCTAAACAGCCCCAGGTCTCTTAGCCTTTTCTCATCACAGAGATGCTCCAACCCCACTCAGCATCTTTTAGCCTGTGGATGATTTCCAGTGGTTCTCTGCCTCTTGAAGTGGGGAGCACAGAACTGGAAACAATACTCCAGATGTGGCCTGACTACAGCAGAGTAGAGGTGGAGGAGAACCTCCCTTAACCTGTTGACCACAGTCATCTTAATGCAGCCCAGGAGACCATTGGCCACCAATGCACATTGCCATCTCATGGTGAACCTGTTTCCCACCAGGACTCAGAGATGCTTCTCCTAGAAGGACATTTATATAGAACCCAAATTATCCAGGCCTATTTTAATCAAGATCAACTTAATTTGTGTTGTATTTTATGCTGTCTGAAATAGTGAGATTGTGACAAGTCAACACCCGAGGATGGACGTTGTGTGGTTTTAATTTGCTTTTGCTTGGTGTGATGTTTGTTCACATTTGCAGAGTGGTGTCTGCTTTCTGGTTTGGAAACAGAAGCAGTGGGATTTTATTCTTGCATATTCTAGCTGGTCAAGGAGCCACACACTGCATGTTTTTTATTTCAGTTTAGTAGGTTTGTTTGGTTTTTTTTTTTCCATGAGAATAATTTCTTGATGAAATTAACTGAAGGAAACCACTTTTAGCATTAAAAAAAGGACTAATCTGTTGTTGGGTTGTTGTTTTTTTCTAGTGATGCTAAATCATTGCTCAAGGTGTAGCAATTTGTTACTTGGATTTTGAATTAAATTGAACTGACTTACTTGATTATGCTGATTCAGACCAAGCAAATAAAAGAATTAGCTACACATCATCACTTATGAGTAATGATAGCCTGGTTAAATCATGTTCATCTCATCTTCCAGCATTACCCATAGTGTTTCAACAGCAATCCTTAGTAAAACAGTCCTCAAGTGTAGTACATCAATGAAAACACCACAACAAATTTAATTACTCCAACACCACACACAAAAGGAAGACATTTGAAGTTGAACTTTTTAGTATTAGCTCTGTGCTAGGAGATGCTGTTTTTACTTCAATATTGGAAGAGTTTTTGCCTTGTAGAAGATGAGATTTTTCCTTGTGAAGAATCATCTTGATCCTCTTCTCAACCTGTACTTTATTTAGGTAGCTTAGTCTTATGTTCTGAGCTTACTGAAGAAGTATCATAGTATCATAGAATTGGTCAGGGTTGGAAGGGACCACAAGGATCATCTAGTTCCAACCCCCCTGCCATGCCCAGGGACACCCTACCCTAGATCAGGCTGCCAAGAGCCCCATCCAGCCTGGCCTTATACACCTCCAGGGATGGGACATCAACCAGCTCCCTGGGCAACCCATTCCAGGCTCTCACCACTCTCATGGTGAAGAACTTCCTCCTCACGTCCAGCCTCAACCTACCCACCTCCAGCTTTGCTCCATTCCCTCTAGTCCTGTCACTCTCTGATAGCCTAAGAAGTCAAGTAGTTTGCTAATGTTCACCTAACTGAAGGACAGCATAAATGTAATGTTAGAGACTGCAAACTCAGTTTATTTTCTTCCCCTTTTCAAAGGAAAAGGGACTAAAATACCATCTTTACAATCAGAAACCTGTGAACTGGTTTCATTTAAACTTGCTGCAGCAGTAGAGGCATTGGTTGTGTGAGCCATGGAGAAGTCAATCCCTCAAAGCAAGGCAAAGAAAGTCTCCCTTAGTTCATGGTAATTAGCATGCCTGGCAGGTGACAGTTGGTGGCCATCTGGCCATTTAACATACGTAGTGGGCAGCCGGGCTGTCCATGGCTGTTTTAAACTGGCCAAAGCATGTGGTGTGACTCAAACAGCCAGAAAGCCAAACTACAAATTGTGTGGTGTTTGGGTGAAAGACAGGGAGTGCAGGACCTGAGGGTGTAGCAGCCTGGGAGCACTCCAAACTTCTAAAGAGTCTGAGGGTGTTATGGAATGAGGAGAGGTTGGTAGTAGAGGCTGACTTGGAGATACAACACCTAGCAGGCAAGAAATGTGGAGCTGGAGATAACTGGAATGGCAAAGTGTCATGTTGTACAGGTAGTTCCATCACCTACCCCAGTCACTGTTGCTAACTGTCTTCAGAGAAGGTGGTTGAACAGCAACGTGTTTATTTCCTCTCTGGTTTTCCAGTGTCTGAGCTGAGTGATCTGGTAGTGCCTCTGTGATGGAGTTGCTCAAGGTCCTTAGCACTGACCTGAAGGCATAGTCAGGTGACTCTGAAACAGTTCCTTTATTTCTGTCTTCTGCTAGGGGCATAGGACATTGTAAAATCACTTCAGTTGCAAAGGACCTTTAAGGTCATTGAGTCCCACCATTAGCTAACTACCAACTTTGGTGCTAAACCAAATCCTTCAGCACCACACCTCTGTACCTTCTAACCATGTCCAGAGATGGGAATTCAACCACCTCCCTGGGGAGACTTTTAGTGAAGAAGTTTCTGATATCCAACCTAAACCTACCCTTGAGGTAGTAATAAGTGACAGGATGAGAGGAAACTAGTGACAAGAGACCAATACCCACCTTGCCATAACCTTTTAGGTAGTTACAAAGAGTGAGAAAGTCTCCCCTCAGTCACCTTTTCTCCAGACTAAAGGACCACAGTTCCCTCAGGTGCTCCATGCAAGCCTTGTACTCTAGGCCATTCAGCAGCTTTGTTGCTCTCTGCTGGACCTGCTCCAGCACCTTGGTGTCCTTCGTGTAGAAAGAGACAGAAAGAGAAGACCACATAGCTAAATAAATAAGTAACTTTTTCCCCTCCCTCTCCATTATTCTGGCCAAAACTGGAATTGATCATCCTTCTACATCAGATACGCCCTTTCACTTCCCATCTAGTCACATCTCCTTAATGGTGGAACTGAATGGATCCCATCCTTAGTGCTCTAGTCTGGATTAGCAACAGATGGCAGAGGCTGCACCAAAGCAATGTTATCCATATGTGGAAAATCAACGGTTCCTACTCAAATGTCTAAATCTTTTCATGGAGTGAAACATCCAAAGGACCTTTCAGAAATTAAATCTGACATTGTCAAAGAAGTGATGGAATAGAAAGTAGAATTGCTTGTTCTGAGTGATACTGATGTCCTTTCAGCTGCCAGAACTTGTAATGCTTTAATAAAAATGTCTCGTTAGTGATAAGAAAGCAACCCATTAACCATCTAAAATGGTCTGAAATACTGCTAGAGTTTGTCCTTACTGAAACAGCCTACCTCTTTGCACCTTCTGTGGGCTACCAAAGGTTTGTATGAACCATATTCTGCACAGAGAATGGGATTTGAATAGAAATGCAAATGACTGCATCAGGGATTTGCTGTCTTCTGCCCCATATTGCAATGCCCTTGGCTTGCAGCGAAGCGTGAGTCAGGATTTTTCCACAGGCTATGAAACTGAGGTTTCAAATCTTTCTCCAGTGGACACTGTTTTGTGAAATCTCTAGCAAAGCTTTTTGGCTATCAAGTATCCTTGTGGCAATTTCATGACCAAGTTAAATGTTTTTAAATCTGCTTAGTTAAAATTCTTGAAGGTTTTGAGAAGAGCGAGAGCAGTGTGTGGTGTTTTATTCTACTGGTGGTGGGGTGCAAGCTTTAGAAGAATGAATTATTCAGGACAATCAACAGGGGCTCTTTTTTTTTGTGAACATGATGTTATCTTTTTTTTGGGTGACAAGTTTCAGGTCCCCATTGTTAATCTCATTCCCAAATTCATCCTCCTTGTGACTGTTAAAGGGAGTTCCTATTAAACTTTGAAGTCCCAACACCCATGCACGTGTTTGCCTCCATCCACTCTTAATTTGGGTCCATCTTTTGCCTTGCTCTAATGGTGAAACATCAAAATTACCCATTAAGCTGGACTCAAGCAGCAAATGCTTGATGCCTTTGAAGCACCATTGAACTTACTTTCCAGTTGTGATATCAATCCCAATTTAAGACCAAGAATTTGCACCAGTTATGCTAAAACAAATACCCAAAACAAACATAGCTGCCAAAAATCCCAAATTCATCCTCTTCCTCCTCCATTTGTTTGAAGTGTGACTGTTAAAGAGAGTTCCTGTTAAACTTTGAAGTCCCAGCACCCATGCACACATTTCCCTCCATCCACTCTTAATTTGGGTCCATCTTTTGCCTTGCTCTTACGGTGAAACATCAAAATCACCCATTAAGCTGGACTCAAGCAGCAAATGCTTGATGCCTTTGAAGCACCATCTAACTGACTTTTCCAAGTGTGATACCAATCCCATTTTAAGACTTAGGATATGCACCAGTTATGCTAAAAAAAACCAAACTCAGTCTCCCCTCTGTGCCTGGAAAGATCATGGAGCAGATCTTCCTGAAGGCTCTGCTAAACAAATGGTAAGCAAACATAACTGCGGAAAATCATCCCTAAGCAGGCTTGATGAAATGATTTAAAGCAGCTCACGAGTTTTTATGGTTCACTAAAAAAATAACCCTTTTATCTCATCCACATTGCAATAAAAGCCATAGCTAGTATGGGCAACACAGTGTCTCTGCTGGAAAATCATCTCCAGTGTAAATCTAACCTGTCCAAGATACCTACAAGGCTGGAAGTGAGAATGGGAATGTTGTTTGAACATGTCAGATTAGCTCTAAGTGTAAAAGCCAGCTATCTGTCTTCAAAAGCCAGAGCACACAGTGGTTGCTCGCTCTTTCCATTCCCTTCTGCTCGTAGCCTCTTCATTTAGTTTCAGTGCCTAGACCAGATTGCTCTGGTGGATCCAAAAAGCCTCTGAGCACTCAACTGCTAACTATCAGTGCATTGCTAGTTATCTAGCTGGGTGTCTGGCTGTGGTTGATAAGCATGCCTCCATCTCCTCTTCCATTTGGTTTTTCAAGGTTATTAAAACCTAGCAAACCCCAAGACCACAAACCCAGCTTCATCTGCTGATACATTTTCATTGGACAGCTTCATTCTTAGACATGTGTAGAACTCTCTGGTGGCCTTTCTTGGTGAAGTTAGTATGGGAAGAAGGACTACTGATACAGAAACTTCCAGTGGTTGAAAGTCTCACTCCATTTCTTTTTTTGAGCCTGAAATTCACACAAATAAAAGACATTCTACACTGAGTATTACCTAATGAGTGTGTGCATGTGTGTGTTGGGGGGAGGGTGTTTGCATTAAAATAGAACCCCAAATTATTCTGTACTTCACAAACTGATGAAATCTTTGTGCCGATGTTTGCTGCTGCTTCTCAGGGACACAGCAGGTCAGGAGAGATTCAACAGCATTACCTCAGCTTATTACAGAAGTGCCAAGGGAATTATTTTGGTGTATGATATCACCAAGAAGGAAACATTTGATGATTTACCAAAATGGATGAAAATGATTGATAAGGTAGGCCATAAAGATTATCTTTTTACACATGGTTGTTGGTTTGTTTTTTTTTTTTCCTCAGAGGTACTCTGTAAGGCTTCTCATTGACATGGGATTATTAATACCTGCTAATTTTCCCTAGGTTCTTTTAGCCAGATTTAACAGTCTGCTTTTATTGCTAAATGGTTGTGTGTTCCTGCTTCCTTGGCCTGGAATCATCCCTGTGCGAAGTGGTACTGGAAATCTGTAGCATTTTTAATTTGCCTGTGTGCTGGAGAGGAAAAAGAAGTCTTTATTTCCTGTCTGTGAAATAAGGTCATGATGCCCATTGTTAGAGGAACTTGACCAGCTGGTTCTCAAGTTGTGTTTTTGAAATGGAATGTCAAAATTGACATTGAAAGTCTTTGAAATAACACTTGAGAAGAACTTTTACACCTAAACTGTGCTTGTGTGATTCTTAGTAGAGGAATTGCACATTTTTAATACTATTGGTCTTACAAAATCATAATCTTTTTTAGCCAGTTAACTGAAAATGTTTTAATTGCAGTATGCTTCAGAAGATGCAGAGCTTCTATTAGTTGGAAATAAACTGGACTGTGAAGTTGATCGAGAGATTACTCGACAGCAGGGAGAAAAGGTAAGAACAGATCTAACCAAACTCTTAGTTTGGTGGCATTGCAGCTCAGGGTCCATGGCTACTCTTCTGCAAATGGTTAGACCTAAGATCTAACTGAAGTGGTGGGAGGCACAGGGGTGATCTCATTGCTGTCTACAAATACCTGAAGGGAGGCTGTAGCCAGATTGGGGGTTGGTCTCTTCTGCCAGGCAACCAGCAACAGAACAAGGGGGCACAGTCTCAAGTTGTGCCAAGGGAGGTATAGGCTGGATGTTAGGAGGAAGTTGTTGCCAGAGAGAGTGACTGCCATTGGAATGGGCTGCCCAGTGAAGTGGTGGAGTCACCATCCCTGGAGGTGTTCCAGAAAAGCCTGGCTGAGGCACTTAGTACCATGGTCTGGTTGACTGGCTAGGGCTGGGTGCTAGGTTGGACTGGATGATCTTGGAGGTCTCTTCCAACCTGGTTGATTCTAAGATTGTGTCAAAATTCATGATACCTCAAAAGATCATCCTGTCCAACCTCCCTGTCAGAGCAGGACCACCTAAAGCAGGTCACGCAGGAATGCATCCAGGCAGGTTTTGAATGTCTCAGGAAGGAAATTCCACAACTTCTCTGGGCAACCTGTTCCTGTGTCCTGTCACCCTCACAGTGACAAAGTTTTTACTTGGTGGAACCTCCAGCTTGCACCCCCTGCCTGTTGTTCTGTCATTTGACATCACTGAGAAGAGCTTGTTTCCATCCTCCCAACACCTGCCCTTCAAATACTTACAAACATGAATGAGATCTCAGTCTCCTCTTCTCCAAGCTCAAGAACCCCAGCTCCCTCAGCCTTTCCTCATAAGGGAGGTGTTCCATTCCCTTCATCATTGTGGCTCTGCCACGGACCCTCTCAAGTAGTTCTCTGAGATCCTTCTTGACCTGAGGGGCCCAGAACTGGAAACAATACTCCAGATGTGGCCTCACCAGGGCAGAGTAGAGGGGAAGGAGAACCTCTCTCGACCTACTAACCCTTCTAATATACCCCAGGATGCCATTGGCCTTCTTGGCCACAAGGGCACCTTGCTGACTCCTGGGCATCCTGTCGTTCACCTGGACTCCCAGGCCACTTTCCCCAGAGCTGCTCTCCAACAGGTCAGCCCTCAGCCTAGACTGGTCCATGTGGTTGTTCATTCCCAGATGCAAGACTCTGCACTTTTCCTTGTTGTATATCATTAAATTTCTTCCTGCCCCACTCTCCAGCCTGTCCAGGTCTCTCTGAACAGCAGCAGAGCCTTCAGGTGTGTCAGCCACTCCACCCAGTTTCGTGTCATCAGCAAACTTGCTGACGGTGCCCTCTGTTCCTTCAGCCAGGTCATTGGTGAACATACTGAATAAGGTTCTTCTGAAAAGTTGTTAGTGTTTGGCAGCCTGCAGCACTGCACACCACCTCAAGACTGGCATTGCTCAGCTTTAAGTCTGGAGATCGCAGCACACACCAATAAACCAATTCTAAGTGAAAATAAGCAGTGCGTGGCAATATTTGTAGCACTGTGGAGATTCATGATTATTAGCTGGATTAGTTTTCAGTCACAGATCTGGGGACAGTTGTTGGGTTTATGTGAAAGGTTTCAGGGGGTATGTTTGCTGTTTGTGGCTGCTTGGTTTGTATCTTGACAGAGTTGTGTATTCTCTCTTCCATCAGTTTGCACAGCAGATAACTGGGATGCGGTTCTGTGAAGCAAGTGCCAAGGATAACTTTAACGTGGATGAAATCTTTCTAAAGCTTGTTGATGACATTCTGAAAAAGGTAAAACATTCAGGTGGAAGTTCCTATGACCACATTAGTGGTTGCTGTCTAATGCCTGCAGGTGCTTGTTGGGAGAATGTAGTGCGTGAGGGCAGTCAGGTGACGTTTTTTGGTTAATACATAGCAGCCATGATGTAGTTCACAGACTCTGCTGTTGAATTTGCTTCTGTATTCTCTGCTTCCTCCTCCCTCTAACTTCCTTCTCTAGCAGTAGCTGGCTGTGCATTTGCCTGCTTTCATTTGTGGGCAGGTCTGTGGTTGGTTGTTGTGGTTGGTTTAGGAAGTGGCTTTATTTCAATAGCATCTCCTAATTTGTGTGAGAAAAGATCTTTACACAACTTACTCAAGTGTAGTTCCCTGTTAGCCAAAATACCCCTAAATGGAGGCTTTGGCTGACAGAAAACTCTTTAAACGAGTTCTTGGTGCCAAGGTCTATGCAGATGGCCAGCTCTATCCTGGGCTACATCGCAAGATGTGGCCAGCAGGTCAGGGGAAGTGATTCTGTCCCTCTACTCTTGTGAGACCTCACCTGGAGTCCTGAGTCCAGCTCTGGAGCCCACACAAGAAGGACATGGATCTGTTGGAGAGGGTCCCAAGGACAGCCACAAAGATGATCAGAGAGCGTAATAGGACAGGCTGAGAGAGTTGGGGTTGTTGAACCAGGAAAAGAGAAGGCTTCAGGGATACCTTATAGTGGCCTTCTGGTACCTGAAGGGTGCCTACAGAAAAGCTGGAATGGGACTGTTTATAAGGGCTTGTGGTGTCTTTTAACTAGACCAAGGTAGATTTAGATTGGACATTAGGAAGAGGTTCTTTACTGTAAGAGTGGTGAGACACTGGAACAGGTTGCCCAGAGAACCTGTGGGCAACTTCATCCCTGAAAGCGATGGACTAGGCTGGATGAGGCCTTTGAGCAACCTGATGTAGTGGAAGGTGTCCCTGTCTGTGGCAGGGAGGGTTGAAACTGGGTGATCTTTAAGGTTCTTTCCAACTCAAGCCATTCTGTGGTTCTGTGACTGTTTACAGATGATTTTTCTTTTCTTTAAGATGCCACTGGATGTTATAAGAAATGAGTTGTCCAACAGTATCCTGTCCTTGCAACCAGAGCCAGAAATCCCACCAGAACTGCCTCCTCCAAGGCCGCATGTCCGTTGCTGTTGACTTGTTACTCCACGCAGTGAAGAAGAAGAGCAGGAGGGTCAAAGAAGTTTTTCTGTACTACTCTGCACTACAATCATTTGGCAGTTTCTTGTTGCACTTTGTTATTCGAGTCAGAGCTACACACTAACTTGTAAATATGCAAATATGCAATCCTGTGTAGGATTCAGCTATAACATTTAATTATTACCCCCCCCTCACCGTGATGATGGTTCAGTCATTGCCCCAGTGTTATAAATACTGTACAGTGGGTGGGGGTTTACCACACTTCCAGATGGGGAGGAGGAAGAGGAGGAGGAGAAATTAAATCTATACCTATTCTTGACATAAATGTTGTAATAGTTCCTTGTTCTTATAAACAGGCAGAAGCTCTTCTGGTATGAAGATAAGTATATGGTGCTTTGCTAACTATTTTAAAGACAATTTTTTTTAAGAACAAGAGGACTTTATGTACAAAGCTTCCATAATCAGCGTGACCTTTCCTTTTTAATGTAGTGAAAACTTCTTCTGGCTGTTGCATCTTCTGCTGACTGGATTTATCAAGAAGCTAAGTCTAATTTTTGTTTGTTTGTTTGTTTCTTTTTTATTATTATTATTCTTATTGGCAATCTTTTTATTTATTGCATTCTAAATGCTGCAGCCTCTCTTTCTATACCAAGGCATCACATCTGGTGCAAGAGCTAAGATTGCACTCTGAAGTAGCATATATATAATTTTCTGCATAAGCCTAAACTCGGTGGCAAAGAATCATTAAGTTTCAATAAAAGAATTGAGATCTATCCAAGCTCTAAAGGAAGGTATAAAAAAATAACAATGCTGCTGTCCTAGACAAATCCTTTAAAAAAGAAAAGTAATTCATATGATGTTTTCCTGTGTGAAGGAATATATATATATATATATATGTCTACTTGTCTGGACATCTGTCGGGTTGGGAGGGCAGAGGGGAAGGGAATCTAAGCTTAAAATTATTTTCTTCCCTACTAGTGGAAATGATTCCCTTACCAACAAATACTGTGTTGGGGGTTTTTGTCTGATAATGAGTTTGTGAATTCTATCTTGGGGGTATCTTCTTTTATTCAAATGCACTGTTTAGTTTTAGCTGTGGTAAATGGGTAGTTACATATTTGAATAACTTGGTGTGTCCTGAATGTTGTGGTATTGAAAACAAAACAAAAACCCAACACGTTGTGGTCTTTCTAAACTAATGGAGTGCAAATAAAATTTTGTATTTATGAATGACAGTGGAACTGCACCTGTTCTTAGAATGGCAAGTCACAAACGATGGCTAAGAGACAGAATCTGGAGCAACACTCGGTTGAATTTCTGTTAGGATTTAATTTTCAGTCGGACAGTTCCTGGAGGTGCAGTGAGAAGAGCAGCAGATGTTAGTTGTTCACCTTGACCTGCTGCTCCATTGGGGGAGCAGCTGGTGAGGTAGCCTGGCTGATAGCTTCAAGTAGCATGTGACTGCTTGTCATGCTGCCTTAGCAGGCAGTCAGCAAACGATTAATTACACTGGCAACACAAGTATGAACCAGAACTTTTACACTACAGCTTCTCCACTTCTCATTCTCTGGTGCCGGAACCCATTTTGTCACTTTGGCCACTCTTCTAGCCAGAACGCTGGCACTGAGCAGTACGGTAATACCACTGACTTAAACAGCTTCTCTCTCTTTTCTGGAAGGAAAAGGGTGGGGGGGAAAAGACACAACAAACTGTTAACATTAAAAAAATACTCATCAAAAGGATTAAAACAGAGCCCTTATTTCAACAACTGAGCTCTGACATTCTGCTTACAACACAATGTAGGTCTTTACCACACTCGGATTTCAACTGACAGCTTAAGGAAGCGTGGTTGATATTTGTGCTTATGTCTTCTGCCACCTTGTGCCTAAACAGTTTGCTTTTTTAGGTAGTAAACTTAGGGTTTACTATCACATTGGTGAGAGAAAATCAGTTTCTAAAGCACTTGTAGGACTTGTGATGGTACTGTGGGCAATAGCAAGGAAGGGAAAAGGATGGGAAAATGAGTTTTACCTTGACAACCATTTTATTTTAGCTGATTTGTTTTTATTTGTACTTAGAAACTTGTGATTTTTTTTTCCTGCAGTTTTTGACTTTAATAAAAATTAAGAACTTTGACTTAGATAAACTTTCTTTTTTGTAATTCTGTGCTGTCTGTATATAGGTGGATTGGGATCCCAGTCTCTTGTACCAAAAATTAAATCCTATTGCCTTTGAGAAAAAACATATTTATGTATGAGTGCTTGAATGTATTTGATTATTCGTTGGCAATCATAAAGCGTTCAGTAAACCTGTTTGCTTTGCATCCCTTGTCCTGTGAGACTGAAGAGGCTTTTGTCTCCTAATTCTAGATCTTCAACTTACAAGTCAAAAAAAATTCATTTCTGTCCTTGCTCTACCTGGCAGTACCTTGGAGGGTGACATGGAAAGGTGAGTGGGGGGAAAAAAAAAGGGTTCTTGCTGCACTGCTTCGTACCTGAGCTGTCAGCAAGGGTTGGGCTGACTGTTGATGGACTTCTTGAGTGGTCTGCACAACCATGGAGAGATCACAGGATGGGAAAAAGGGAAGATGAGCTTTAAGTTTGTTCTGACCTGTGTTAGAAGATAGAGTCGCCACCCCTGGAGGTGTTGAAGCAAAGCTTGGATGAGGCACTTAGTGCCATGATCTAGTTGACTGGATAGGGCTGGGTGCTAGGTTGGACTGGATAATCTTGGAGATCTCTGCCAACCTGGTTGATTCTGTTCTGTTCTGTTCTATTACTGTTTTTTACTCGCCCTGGTTCAGGTAGGCCATTCCCACTCTTCAGGGGCTATGTGAAGTTGTTTCCTTCTAGTACCCAACATGCTCTACCACTAAACTCATCACCTGCTGCCAAGGTCCTCGAGTCCCTGATGGTTTCTTGATGCTGGAGAAAGTACACAAGAGTGACTTTTGATAAGCAAACAGAAATGACAAAGAGTGTCAGAAATAGGATAGTAAGATCTAGCCCAAAGTAGTGTTAGTTTCTTGACTTCCACAGGCTCTCCAGAGAGGTTGTGGAGTCTCCTCTGGAGACTTTCAAAACCTGTCTGGATGTGTTCCTGTGCGACCTCTGCTAGATTATGGTCCTGCTCTGGCAGAGGAGCTGAACTTGATGAACTCCAGAGGTCCCTTCCAACCCCTAACATCCTGTGATCCATGTAGTGATGGTAATCAGATCCTTGAAGGGTGGTTGGGATTTAGTGCAGTAAGTTCCTGTAATTGGACAATTTCAGTGGTTTGTCCACTTAGCACAGCCTCTCCTATCAAAGCCAAGGGTCAGGAATCAGGAGACTGATCAAATATTTGACTGTGTCCATAAAGTGTTAGATCTGTCTGTGATGGACATTGAACCAGTGGGTTGGCTTGACACATCATTTCTTCATAGGTGACCAGAAGGAAAGTAGGAAGACTGGAAGCTTCTCTTCATGCAAAAGAGTGAGTCATCACCCTTCTCACAGGTAAATAGTGATAGAACAAGAGGGAATGGCTTCAACCTGTGACTGAGTAGGTTTACACTAGATACTAGGAATTTTTTTTTCCCAGCAAGAGTGGTCAGGCATTGGAATGGGCTGCCCAGGGAGGGGATGGAGTCACCAACCCTGGATGTGTTTAAAGGTCGTTTGAATGTGGTGCTTAGGGATATGGTTTAGGGTGAACCTTGTAGAGTAGGGATATTGGTTGAACTTGGTGGTTCTGAGGGGCTTTTCCAACCTGAATGTTTCTGTGATTCTGTGATAGGGAAAAAGCTGGAAACCATTGGCTTACCAGGGTGCCTGGAATTAGATGCCATTGTGTTGTGTGTGCCAGAGGAACTGTGACAGTCCCATCTTCCTTTCACCAAATGCTCTGCTGCTTCACAGGAGAGGTACACAGCTCACGTCAGTATTTGGTACTTCTGATGAAGGAGGATGTGGCAGAGGAAAAAAAAAATTAAGACTGGAAGTGTTTTTTGCTGTAGCAAAATTAGGGCTGTGGGCTTGTGCTCTTGCTGGAGATTTCAGCATTCCCTCAAACAATCAGAATTGCTGAAGTTGGAAAAGATCTTTAAGGTGGAGGCCAACTATTAACTCAGCATTGCCAGCTCACCACTGAACCGTTTCCCTCAGCACCACACCACACCTTTAAGTCCCTCTAGGGATGGGACCTTCAGTGCTACCTTGGGCAGCCTCTTCCAGGGCTTGGCAACCCTTTCAGGGAAGAAATTTCTCCTAATGTCTAAACCTCCCCTTAAAGCACAGATGAAGGATGTTTCCTCTTGTCCTGCCACTTGTTACTAGAGACCAACATCCACTTCGCTCCAACCTCACTTCAGGGAACTGTAGAGAGAAAGTCTCCCATGAGCCTCATTTTTTATAGGTAGAACAACCCCAGTTCCCTCAGCCACTCCTCATAAGAACTCTTTTAAACTCCTCACCAGCTTCCTTGTTCTGCTTTTGACATGCTCCAGCACCTTACGTAGTCAATGAATGTAGAGGGTAGAAGGAACCTCTGAAGGTCATCTAGCCCAACTGCCTTTGTAATATAGGGTCACCCAGAGCAGGTTGCCCAGGATCCCAATGGCCAGGTGGGTTTGGAATCTCTGGAGAAGGGGATTTCACAATCTCTCTGGGCAGCCTGGACCAGTGCACCAGCACCCTCACAGCAAGGGCCACCTTCTTATGGTAATGACGTAAGGAAAGTTCTCAATGTCCTATGTGTAGTGAGATGCCCAAAGCTAAGCCCAGTATTCAAACAGCAGAACTCAGCAGTGCAGGGGCGCAATGACTGCCCGGCTCCTGCTGGCCACACTGATCCTGCTGATCCAAGGCAGCATGTTTTGTGTCTTCTTAGCCCCCTGGGTACAAGCTAAGACATGTTCACCTGACTTGTCAACCAGCAGCCCCAGGTCCTTTTCCAGGAGATGCTTTTTCAGCCACTCTGCCCCAAACCTGGAGTATTTATGGGAGTGTTGTAAACCAAGTGCGGGACCTAGCACTTGGCCATGTTGAGTTTCATCCCACTGGCTTCAGTCCACTGATCCAGCCTGTCCAGATCCCTTAGCAGAGCCTTCCTATCCTCGAGTAGATCAACACTCCTACCTCTGCAAACTTACTGAGGGTGCACTCAACCCCCTTGTCCAGATCATTGCTAAAGATATTGAAGAGAGCTGGCCCCAGTACTGAGCCCTGGGGGGGACACCACTTGCAACTGGCCACCAACAGGATTCAAGTCCACTCCCCCCCACACATTTTGGGCACAGCCAGTTGTTTACCCAGCAAAGTGTCCACTCATCCAAGCCATGAGCAACCAGTATCCCTCACAGAAGGCTGTGGGAGGTGTCGTGAACCTCTTTAGTAAAGTCCAAGTAAACAACATCCACAGCTTTTCCCTCACCCACTTCATCACCTTGTTGTAGGAGGAGATCAGGTTAGTTAAGCAGGACATTGCTTTCATGAAGGTGAGAACGATGGAGCTGCTGATGAAGCATTCCTTTCCCTCTAATGAGAATGGCTCATTGCTAATGGAAACTGTAGGTCCACTTTGGGGAGAAAAGGCAGGAATATTTGGACTGCTTCAAATTCCTGCAGTAGTTTATACAGACTTTTAGTGGTGTTAATGGCAAATCTTTATTTCAAATAGCTTTCAGTGGCTCAGCTGAATTGTTTAGGTTGGAAAAGACCTTAAAGCCAAAGTGCCAGAGTTGTTCATATTAGGCTGAGAGAAGAAGTTTGGAGTGCCGCAAAGGTTTTATGGTTATGGGCTTGAGTTCTTCACTCTGATATGGGTCAAGAAGTGGCTGGAAGGCCAGGCCTAGGGAGTAGTGGTGAATGGTGCCACATCCAGTTGGTAGCTGTCACTAGTGGTGTGCCCCAAGGACTGGTGCTGACCCCAGTCCTGTTCAGTATCTTTATTGATGAGCTGGGTGAGGAGATTTGAGTCCAGCATCAGTAAGTTTGCAGATGACACCAAGCCAGGCACAGGTGTTGATCTGTTGGAGGGTAGGACAGCCCTGCAGAGGGACCTTGACAGGTTGGATGGGAGGGCAGAGGCCAATGGGATGAGATTTAACAAGGCCAAGAGCAGGATTCTGCACTTTGGCCACAACAACCCCAAGCAGTGTACAGGCTGGGGACAGAGTGGCTGAGAGCAGCCAGGAAGAAAGGGACCTGGGGTACTGGTAGATAGTAGATGAACATGAGCCAGCAGTGTGCCCAGGTTGCCAAGAGAGGCAAGGGCATCCTGGCTTGTATCAGGAACAGTGTGGCCAGCAGGACAAGGGAGGTTATTCTGCCCCTGTACACAGCACTGCTCAGGCCACACCTTGAGTGCTGTGTCCAGTTCTGGGCTCCTCAATTCAAGAGAGATGTTGAGATACTGGAAGTTGTCCACAGGAGGGCGACAAAGCTGGTGAGAGGCCTGGAGCACAGCCCTGTGAGGAGAGGCTGAGAGAGCTGGGGGTGTGCAGCCTGCAGAAGAGGAGGCTCAGGGCAGANTCTATGATTCTCTGCAAGGGCTGCTGCAGGTTGACCGTTAGGGGGCACTGAAGCTCCACCTCGGCAGGGTCCGGTACCTGCCCTCTTGGATTAGCAACTGCTGCTTCCTCCAGCAGCTCTCTCATCTCAAAACTGCTTTCTCTAAAGCGGCAACTTAAAGTCTAATAGTGCGGAGTAGCTTTGAGCACTGAAGATGTAGTCAAATCTGTGGTGTTAATACAAGGAAGGAATCACTAAAGGATTTAAAATATTCACTTCTCTTTCTGTGGACAAAATTGTGTTTGCTTAAACAGCTTTCCTGACAGAAGGGATGGTTTTAGTTAACTCCCAGGCATGATAGCTGTAATTTGCTTAGTTGTGCTTCTCGAGGATCTCCATTAATGACTTGCTCAAAAATCACTAAGGCTCCAGATGGGTCTTCATCATTTGCTGACAAATGAAGCAAAACATTCCAGCTGGATTCATTATGGAGCAAAGCTGCAGGTGGAGAGATTCAGACTGGACATGAGGAAGTTGTTCAGCATGAGAGTGGTGAGAGCCTGGAATGGGTTGCCCAGGGTGGTGGTTGAGGCCCCATCCCTGGAGGTGTTTAAGGCCAGGCTGGATGAGGCTCTGGGCAGCCTGATCTAGGGTAGGGTGTCCCTGGGCATGGCAGGGGCATTGGAACTAGATGATCCTTGTGATCCCTTCCAACCCTGACTGATTCGATGATTCTAAGCTGTGACTGGGTAGATTTAGACTAGGTATTAGGAAAGGTTTTCTCACAGCAAGAGTGGTCAGGCATTGGAATGGACTTCCCAGGGAGGTTTTGGAGTCACCAACCCTGGATGTGTTTAGAAGTTGTTTAGATGGGGTGCATGGGGATATGGTTTAGGGTGCATCTTGTAGAGTAGAGATACTGGTTGGACTTGGTGATCCTGAAGGGCTTTTCCAACCTGACATTTCTATGTGATTCTGTGTGAAAATGTAAATAAATTCCCAGTGTCCTCATTTTATCAGGACTCACAATAACTAATTTTTTTCACTCTGAGAATTGTCCCTAAAATACTTCCTTTGTACCATTTCTTGATTTGGGTGCCCACAGGTGAAATTATTCTTCCTTCCAACTCTGACCGAAAGAAATCTCTTTCTAATGAAGGCTGTTTATTCTTAAAACGATCCAGCTTTAATTCAAGCTACTTCAGAGGTCCAATTCTATCCATTATTCTCCAAGGATGCTGCTCTGTCTCAGGATCAGTGCTGAGCAACCTGATCTCGTTATAGATGTCCCTGCTCACTTGGACAAGATGACCTTCGAGGGTCCATTCCAACACGATGCATTGGATGATCCTATTAAAGCCAAATTTGATGTCAGTCTGGGTCAGTGCCAGCCCTTGCAAAAGATTTCAACTTTCTGTAGATCCTCTCAGATAGTTATGAAACATTTTGGGTTTGTTTCCCTTATGATTCTACCTTTTAATCTCCTGAAGGTGATTTTATTCTCTTAGGGAAATTCCTGTTTGAAGTTAGTTATGGGTTTGACCATGATGGAGGAATTAAGATGCTTTTTAGATTAAAATTGGTATGTTCTTTTAAGCCAGAGTTCCTTATCATGTTCCCTAAAGCCCTTTCAAGTGTCCTATAAGGGTTATAATGATTGCTGTGTGTATCTGTTATCCAGAGGTATTGGAATAAGCTTGAGAAGTGGCTCCATGTGAACCTCAAGAGGTTCAACAAGGCCAAGTGCAAGGTCCTGCACTTGGGCTGGGGCAATCACTGGTGTCAGTCCCAGCTGGGGGTTGAAGGGATGGAGAGCAGCCCTGTGGAGAAGGATTTCAGGGTGCTGGTGGGTGAAAAGCTGGAAATGAGACAGCAGTGTGTGCTCTAACAGCTCAGAAGCCAACGTGCCCTGGGCTGCATCCAAAGCAGCATGGGTGGAGGGAGGGGATCTTGCCCCTCTGCTCTGCTCTGCTGAGACCCCAGCTGCAGTGCTGGGTCCAGCTTCGGAGGCCTCAGCACAGGAGAGCCATGGACATGTTGGAGAGAGGCCAGAGGAGGCAACAAAGATGATCCAAGGGCAGAAACACATCTGCTGTGGGGGCAGGCTGAGAGGGCTGGAGTTGTTCAGCTTGGAGAAGAGAAGGCTCTCGGGAGACCTTCTTGTGGCCTGTCAGTACTTGGAGAGGTCTGTCCTGGTTTTGCTGGGCCAATCCCAGGCTAGCCATGGGCTGAAGGCCATTTGCAGTTCTGAGGCAGCCAGGACAGCTGACCTGAATTGGCTACAGGTGGGTCCCAGGCTGTAAACCTCACACTTGTATAGAGGGGGAAGTTTGCTGAGGAAATGTCTGCTTGGACTCATGCTACTGCTGGAGCTCTTGGTTCTGCTCTTCTTCCTTCTTCTGTTCCTGAGAACTGCTTTCCTGCTTCTTCTGATTCACTGAGCTGCTTGTAGCTTTCAGTACTTTCTGTTGCCATTGTTATGGAGGCAGGGAATTAATGTGGCCGAGTCAGGAATTATTATAAAAAATAGAGTTATTTTATTTCCCTGCAAACCACCCCCAAAACTAGATACAGAAATCAATTAAATTTTAATTAGCAGGTTCTTAGTTGGTTGAGAAGATCTACATGGATGCCACAGGTAGACTTGACTATTTTCACAGTCTCACAGTATCACCAAGGTTGGAAGAGACCTCACAGATCATCAAGTCCAACCTTTTACCACAGAGCTCAAGGCTAGACCATGGCACCAAGTGCCACGTCCAATCCTGCCTTGAACAGCTCCAGGGACGGTGACTCCTCCACCTCCCTGGGCAGCCCACTGCAGTAGCCAATGGCTCTCTCACTTTAGAAGTCAGAAGCTGGAAAAGGCTTGAGCTATTAAATATAGCGTTCCTGTACTATCAAGATAAGGCTGAACCAAAGCTAGTCACAGCAGCATCAGGCTGGCTGGAATGGAAGGGCGGTCCAAAGGCTTCTCCCTGCGGGTCTTTCAGAAGCCTCCGAGGGTCGTTAAGAGCTATAAAGCTGCACAAAGGAGGTGCTTAAGGCAGACGCAGTCCTTCGGAGCTTGTCTTTGGGAGGGTCAGGGGCTCCTTGTGCAGAAGCTATCCAGGCAGAGGGGAGGAAGGAATCGAAGGCAGGAACCAACTCCATGGCAGGGACACCCCAAGGCGGGAAGTCCCCCCAGTATTTATACCCTTCCCAGACAAATAGCTGAGTTACCACTGCCTGGGTGCAGAGACCACAGCCAATCCCCAGCCCAGGCCAGCGCGGGCCCGGCACGGCGCAGCCCTGGTGCCGGAAGGGTCCCTTGCTCCCTGCCTTCACGCCTGCAGGGCAGGGCGGGCGGAGCAGGTCTGTTCGCGCCTTTTTCCTCTGCCATTCGAACCACAGAGGGAGAGGAATTTTGGGGTATACAGGACACTCCAGGACAGCCATTGGGATCAGTTTTGCTGGTTTATGAGATTTGTTTTCATCTCAACCTGTAGGTCTTCTCTTCCTGATGCCATCTCTTGGCTGGTAGAATAGCCTCTGCCTTTAGCCTTGGGTATGAGCTAAATAGGCACCACAGCCTCTGAGAAACATAGAGGCAATATTTTTAGCAGGGCCTGCTTGGCAGGACTAAGGATGATGGCTTTAAACTAAAAGAGTGAGATTTAGACTGGGTAGAATCATGGTAAGACGCTGGCACAGGTTGCCCAGAGACATGATAGAAGCCCCATCCCTGGAACCATTCCAGGTCAGGTTGGATTGGGCTCTGAGCAACCTGAACTAGTTGAAGATGTTCCCTGCTGACTGCAGTGAGGGGTTGGACTCAAGGACCTTTAAAGGTGCCCTCCAACCTGAACCATTCTGTAATCCATATGTAAAGATAGGCTTTGTTGAATTGTCCAAGCCTGCATGAAAGGCTGGAGGGAAGCCACACGAAGCCTCTGCATTCTGCTACAGATTGCTGACTATGGCTACTTCTTGGAGGAGGCTGCAGCTGCCCCTGATGGGGCTCTCTAGTGTCACGGCAGGAGGGAAACAACAAATCAAAGAGTTCTGATAACCCCTGGGAGGAAGCAGAGACCAAAACAGCCCTCTGCAGCTAGTGATGACCTCTGCATGAGGACACAGCTTTGTTTGCTCCAGTGCAGCTTCGATTGTTGAGAACAGAGAAGTGGAAAGGGCTGCTCAGGCCTCTTTAGCTTAATCCCTCCTGATTATAGGCATAAAACAGAGGCTTTTCCCCCTGCTGCCATCCTCTAATAGACGAGGATTAGAAGAAAATGGGAAAACAGGGTGGGAAATCTTGATGCTGAACTTCTGGTGTGCCTGAGTGAATGAATCGTAATGGCACAATGGATTCTTCTTCCCAGAATTGATTGTTGCCTGCATTTGCTTTTTGAATTATTGATACCTTCAGTGTGCTGTGGCAGTAAGTTATGCAGCAGAACCATGTGGGGGGGAAGAAAAGCACCTCCCCTTTCATTTGCACCTATCATCTGCTAATTCATTTCACCCCCAGAGTTCTCTTGCCAGAAGAAACAGCTGAACCTCTTCACCTTTTTTCTATGCTTTAAGAACCTGTATCAAACGTTTCTATCAGTCGTATCTCTGTAGACTTGATGAGTCCAAGTATCTCCAAGAGTTTCTGTGTCAGAAGCTGTTTTTTGTAGCTCTAAACCTCCTTACAGCCTCTCTCTGTACATGTCTCTTTTTCCAGAAGGCCAGCACTGCCTTCCAAACTCTGCTTTCACTCGCACAATTGTGCGATAGTCTTGATTGGAGAAGACTTTTAAGATCATCCAACCACTATTTAAGTCCAACAAGTCTAGTGCTAAACCAGGTGTCTTTTAAATGCCTCCAGGGATGAGGATTTAACCACCTCCCTGAGGAGCCTATTCCAGGGTTGGAGAACCTTTTCAGTGAAGAGGTTTCTTCTAACAAGCAACCTAAGCCCTCCTTCTCCCAGTGCAACTTGAGGAGGCTTCCTCCTGTCCTGTCACTTGTTCTTTGGGAGAAGAGAGCAACTCCTATCTTGCTGCAACCTGCTGTCAAAGGACTGTACAAAGCAAGAAGCTCTCCCCTCAGCCTCCTTTTCTCCAGGCTGAGCAATCTCAGTTCCCTCAGCTGCTCCTCACAAAACCTGTTCTTCACACCCCTCACCAGCTTTGTTGCTGTTCTCTGGGACCAGGTCGAGCACCCCAATGCCCTGCCTGGAGTACTGTGTACAGTTCTGGAGCTCTCAAAACAAGAAGGACATGGAACTGTTGGAGCAAGTGCAGAGGGGGCCACAAAGATGCTCAGAGGGCTGCAGCAGCTCTGCTATGAGGACAGGCTACTAGAGCTGGAACTCTTCAGCCTGGAGAAGAGAAGGGTTCTGCACTTTGGCCACAACAACCCCAAGCAGCACTACAGGCTGGGGACAGAGTGGCTGGAGAGCAGCCAGGAAGAAAGGGACCTGGGGGGACTGGGAGATAGTAGCTGAAGATGAGCCAGCAGTGTGCCCAGGTGGCCAAGAGAGCCAATGGCATCCTGGCCTGGATCAGGAACAGTGTGGCCAGCAGGACAAGGGAGGTTATTCTGCCCCTGTACTCAGCACTGCTCAGGCCACACCTTGAGTGCTGTGTCCAGTTCTGGGCTCCTCAATTCAAGAGAGATGTTGAGGTGCTGGAACGTGTCCAGAGAAGGGCGACAAAGCTGGTGAGGGGCCTGGAACACAAACCCTATGAGGAGAGGCTGAGGGAGCTGGGGGTGTGCAGCCTGCAGAAGAGGAGGCTCAGGGCAGACCTCATTGCTGTCTACAACTACCTGAAGGGAGGCTGTAGCCAGGTGGGGTTGGGCTCTTCTGCCAGGCAGGCAACAACAGAACAAGGGGACAGAGTCTCAAGCTGTGGCAGGGGAGCTCTGGGATGCATGTTAGGAGGAAGTTGTTGGCAGAGAGTGATTGGCATTGGAATGGGCTGCCCAGGGAGGTGGTGGAGTCGCCGTCCCTGCAGGTGTTGAAGCAAAGCCTGGCTGAGGCACTTAGTGCCATGGTCTGGTTGACTGGACAGGGCTGGGTGCTAGGTTGGACTGGATGATCTTGGAGGTCTCTTCCAACCTGGTTGGTTCTATGATTCTAAGGCTTGGAGGAGGCCATGTAGTAGTGTGGTGGTTTTTAAAGATAGCAGGCAGAAATTAAACTCTCAAATGAAATTGGAGAAAAAACACAGCATTATATTTAGAGAGAAATACAGAGATAGATATTACAAAGCAATTACCACATCCCTGGCAAACCCCCTTGAGTTTTCCCCCATCCCAAAAACTACACCTAATGCTCCCCAGTGCTCCAATCCTCCCCACCCCAATGCCTCTGCCGTGCCAAGAGGCCTAAAGAAGCCTCTGGAGGCCTACTGCTTACATGTTCTTCTCCAGAAAGTGGCTCCCACCACGCAGACAGGGCAGGGGGAGGAGGAAAGGAGAGCGAGCTGACCTTGCTGTGAGTCTGTGAGCAGATAGCAGAGTTATGGGATTGGATAACAATCTTCTAGGCCCCAGAAAGTTTCGTAGCCCTATAGTCTCGACCTGGGACAAGTATCTGAAGGGGGCCGACAGGAGGGCTGCAGAGGGACTATTGACAAGGTCTTGTAATGACAGAACAAGGGGGAATGGGTTTAAACTGACAGAGGGGAGATTGAAACTGGATGTTAGGAGGAAGTTCTTTCCAGTGAGGGTGGTGAGACACTGGCACAGGCTGCCCAGGGAGGTTGTGGATGCTTCCTCCCTGGAGGTATTCAAGGCCAGGCTGGATGAGGCCTTGAGCGACCTGTTCTAGTGGGAGGTGTCCCTGCCTATGGTGGGGGGAGTTGGAACTGGCTGATCTTTGAAGTCCCTTCCAACCTAAACCATTCTGTGATTCTGTGGCTTTTATAGTGTTCGAGTTTCTGATGTGATGGGGGGGCCACTAAAAGTTTAGATGATAGAGTCAGTTGATAAACTCAGCTCTGTTGGTAAACTCCCTTCCCACCTAAACCATTCCATCAGTGATTCTATGATCTGCAGCATCCCAAATGCCAGTTTGGTGTGTGCTGTGCCTGTTTTTAAGGTTATCCATTTCAAAAAGAACAACATTCAGAACTCCAGTAACAAGAGGTATTCTTTCAATTCATATGGTTTCCAGAATATTTCCTGCCTGGTGGCTGCCAAAGTCCATATATCACATGAAAAAAGCAGGACCCTTCTGTTCTAGTGGAAGGTGTCCCTGCCTATGGTGGGGGCTTGGAACTGGCTGAGCTTTGAGGTCTTTTCCAACCCAAACCATTCTATGATTCTGTGAATGGGAGACCTAAAACTAAACACAGTCTTTGAGGTGCACCCTCCCCAGTGCTGAGTACAGGGGGATGATTGCTGCCCTGGTCCCACTGGCCACACTGTTGCTGATACAGGCCAGGATGCTGTTGGTCTTCTTGGTTTGCACAATACCTTTTAATCAGTTAATCAGTAATTTGTCCAGAGAAGGACTTTTTCTTCCATCTCATGGCATCTTAGTATCTTTAAGAGTCTCCGATGAGGGATGTGGCTGAATGGCTTCTAAAAACCACAGAGTCCCAGCATGGTGGGAGTTGGAAAGAGTCTCTGGAAATCCTCTAGTCCAACCCCCCATGCTAAAGCAGAGTCACCCACAGCAGGTTGCACAGGATCATGTCCAGGTGGGCCACCTACACTTAGGTCAAGCTGAAGAAAGCCTGGAAAAGCTCTGTCCACAAGCCTGGGAAAGCATGCCCTTGTTTTTCAGTGGGAAGAAGAAAGCCCGAAAGAGTTTTGAATGAAAAATGCTCTTCAAACTGCTTCTTATTTTGCTGACTCTAGTCCTTGTTTGTAACGTTTCGATCTCTCTTGCTGCACCTAGGGCAAGGGTTGCTGGGCTGTGTATAAAATGCCAGCTAACATCTTGAATTACAAAAGGCAGGGAGGAAAACAAGATCTGATTATGAGCTGAAACCACCCACTCAGAAGATGCTTTCCAGTGCAGAAGCAGAAACTGTGCATTATTATCTGTAACTGTTAGCCTCAGCTAATAGAATATTGGATCTGTAACATATTGGATGCCCAGAGAGGATGTAGAGTCCTTTCTGGAGAGATTCCAAACCTGCCTGGATGTTGACTTCTTGGGCAACCTGTTGTGGGTGACTCTGCTTTAGCAGAGTCTTTGGACTAGATGATCTCTAGAGTACCCTTCCTACCCTCCCACTGTGCTGGGATTGTGTGATTCTGTAACCACAGTGGATTATCTTCCTAGCAGCAGCTAGCACAGGCTGACATTTGTGTGCTCCCCTTATTCAATTCAATTCCTGACTGTTCACAGGGCAGTAATTGCAGTTTCAGGAAGCTCATGTTAATGAGGAAATTGAGTTTTCTATCTTTCTGGGTCATAAGATACTGATAGGTTAAATGTGTTTGGGTAAGAGAAATTTAAATCGTGGCAGGTTGTGCTAGGCTGTGACAGCACTCAGAGAGGATGTTTAGATGTCTTCTGATACTGAAGATGTCGTTGAGAATGGAACCCAAAGGAGGGTGGAAGAGAGCTATCCTCACCAGTTCAGCTTCTCTTTTCTGGACCACAATTAGGTCAGTGAGAAAAAGAATCTGGGGCTTTCTGCAATGAAGTCAGTCGTTGCAATGCATTATGCATCTAAGTGAGACTCCTATCAGAGTTTGAGAGACAAAGGCTTAAAGCAGGATTTCGGCAGGTTGTCAGGCAGGATTTGCCCTCGGTGAAGCCGTGCTGGTTGTAGCCAATCACCTCTTCACTATTCTTCTGTTTCAGTAGTGCCTCCAGCAGGATCTGCTCCATGATCTTACTGGGCACAGAGGTGAGAGTGACTGGCCTGGAGTTCCCCAGCTCCTCCTTCCCACCCCTTTTTGAAAATGGGGGTTATGTTTCCCTTTTTCCAGTCAGTGAGGGCTTCACCAGACTGCCATGGCTTTTGGAATAGAATAGAGAGGGATTTAGCAACCTCATCTGCCAGTTCCCTCAGCACTCGTGAGTGTATCCTATCGGGTCCCATGGACTTGAACACTTTCAGGTTCTTCAGGTGATCATGAACCTGATCTTCACTTACGATGGGCAGTTCTTCCTTCCGGTCCCTGCCATTATCTTCCCTGGCTCCAGGAGTGTGGCTGGAGGCCTTTGCAGTGAAAACTGAGGTAAAGAAGTCGTTGAGAACCTCAGCCTTTTCTATGTCACTCGTGACCATTTCACCTGTTTCCTTTCTGAGGGGGCCCAACCTTCCCTAGGCTTCTTTTTGCCATTAATATACCTGTAGAAGTTCTTGGTGTTCCCTTTGACTTCCCTGGCTAGATTCAATTCAAAGACTGACTTAGCTTTCCTAACCAGATCTCTAGCTGCTGGGGCAGCTTCCTTATATACCCCCCATCAGTTAAAAGTAATGCAGAAATTCCAAACCCCTCCTGAACACCAGAAACTGTCCAGGAGGGCTCTGAGCCAACTCCCCTCCTTTTTCCACCCCCTCCCTTATATCAGAAGGCTTACATGCAGGGGTGAGATAAGGAAGAAGAAGAATGATTAATTCAGGTTACACAGGTTCAGGCAGAGAGAGTTAATGCAGCAGCAGCAGCCAGAGACACTGACTGACTTTGTTTATGTTTCTTGGGTTTATATCTCTCAGCAGAAGCTATGAGTGATATAGACATCACTATTCTTTTCTTCTCACAGCCAATTATCTTATTTCTCTCATTAAAACACTCCAGTTAGCCTCAAACCAGCACAAGCCACTGCTCTGTATCACTCAGTGTTATAAGAAGCTGCTGAAGGAACTGGGGTTGCTCAGCCTGGAGAAAAGGAGGCCCAAGGGGGATCTTCTTGCTCTCTACAAACTCCCTGAAAGGAGAGTTTCAAAGGAGAGTGAGGTGGGGAGTTGGTCTTTTCTCCCTAGTAACTAGGAATAGGACAAGAGGAAATGGCCTCAAGTTGTGCCAGGAGAGATTTAGGTTGAATGTTAGGCAAGATTTCTTTCCTGAAAGGATTGCAAAGCCCACCCAAGGCAGTGGTGGAGTCACCGTCTTTGGAGGTGTTCAAAAACTGTGTAGTCCTGGCACTCTGAGCCATGGTTTAGCAGACCTAGTAGTGTTAGGTTGACAGTTCAGCTCAGTCTTAGAGGCCTTTTCCAGCCTTAATGATTCCATGAATACTTGATCTGAGAGGTCTTTTCTAACCTTAATGATTCCATGAATAAAAGAGAGAAACTGAAATAAATGTCCTTCTCATAGCATATGGCCAGGCAAGGCTGCTCTCTCCTAATGACTACTAATTATTTTCTAATAGCACTAATATTTCCATCAGCAGGATGGATATTTCTGAGGGAATGGCTCTAGGACTGCTTGCAGATGTGACACAGCACAGCCAAAGACTGTCAGGAGTGTAGGTTACACACCCAAAACTCAGTTCCAAATGATGTTGGAGCTGCATTTTAAGAGCTCTTTTGAGTTCTGAGACCTCTCAATGAAAATCAAACCTCTGGGTGTTGCAGGATTAGTCACTGACAAAATCCAACTGGAAGGGGATTGTTTCCTCCCACCGAAATTGTGGGTGGAGATCTGGGTTCACATCCTTAATTGTTAACTCTTCCCTGTTCCTGGCCAGGGAATCTCTGGGATTGTGATCCCCAGCCTGTTTAACCCTTTAATAAGGGTTCTGGTTTCCTTGTTAGAGGCACAGATTTCAGATGTGAGGTTCTGGTGTCTCCATAACTCTTTCCTAGGCTCTACATGATTATATTAGCTCATGGCTGTAGCCCTGAAGAGAGTGTAATTTCATCCTCACATTTCAAAAGGTTAATGTCTTCTCATTAGCAATAAAGGGTCACATCTTGTGGCTAAAAAAAAAGACATAAACAGTATCTTACATCTGAATTTCCAACCCATGTGAGCAGTGGAAAAATGAAGAGGAGTGGGAAGGAGTCATCACATCATATATTTAACTCATCTAAATTTGGATGCTTACATTAGATTCCTCCACCAAGTAGAGTCAGGAGGAGTCATCTCTCTCACTGTTAGGGAAGCCAAGAGATAGTAGGCTCATAATTTATTTATCAAAATATTTGCTTGTATCTGATTATATATTGAGCACCACATAAAGCTGCTGTATCTCACCTTCTTCCCAGCCTCTCAATTTCTTAGGCTGCTGACCTTTGAGAGCACCACAATGCCTTCTCTTGAGCTCTAGACCAACATGAATCAACAAAGAAGCTTGAAGGAAGCAGAGAAGGAAAATTTTTCAGGAGTGCCAGAGGTTCTCTATGAAGCCCTTTGCCTTCCCAAAGGGCAGAGAAAGGGAAGAAGGGAGAGAGGCTGATGGGCTGGGAAAGAAACTAAACCATCTGGGATGGAAAGGAAAACAATCAAATGTAATGGACACAGAGATACAAATCCAGTATGGAACCCAATCCCTGATGGCAATGACATCACTACTGTCACCACTGATGCTGGGAGCAGGCATTAGGGAAGTCCCAAACTGGACTCAGCAGCAGATAGGAACTGGATTTAGGAGCCAGATTCAGGAACACATGGATCAAAGTCAGAACAAACAGAGCCTTTCTCAGACACCAGCCAGTGAAGAAGGGGTTTGAAGCCTGCTGATCCCTCCACTTTATCCTGGAGATGATATCTATGGGATACAATCCATTGTTGGTCAGTTGAAGGTCACCTGTCCTATCTGCTCCTCCCTGCAGATGCCTACTCTGACTTCCTGTCCCCCAGGGTGGGGCAGAAGATATGGCAGGGACCTTGGTCTGCCCAGAAGCAAGTCTAAGCCAGAGTCTTTCTGCAGCCCAGCCCTTGGCAGTAACTTTCCCCGTCGGTCTCACTGCTGGCAGCAGCCACTGGCTGTGCAGACCTGGCCTGAACTTCATAAAGTGCCCTCACTGAGCAGAAACTGAGACGAGAAGTCAAACCCCTCACCTGAATTGGTTCTGCACTAGATTAAACCAGGATAATTTGGAGCAAAACTCTGAGCCAATACGAACTGTGAGAGCTTAATGAGTCACACTGCCCATACACTTAAGTATTTGAGCTGAAGGACTGAAGAAGGTCATGGTTTGAAGACCTAACTGGAAACAATCTAATCATGATGAGAGTAATGACATAATTCTAGGAAGCAAAGGCGAGACTCCAGCAGGGTCACGTAGGCAGCAGCTATCATGGGAAGGGCCAGCAGACCCACAGCCCTGGCAAGCAGATGCTGTGTTCCCTGGGGGAGCTGGAAGGTCCCCACTGCTGTAACATCCTCTCTGCCATCGGCAGCAGCAGCAACCTTTAATCTGAATGCAGGTAGATGAAAGGTGCTGCAGGTCCTCCTCACTGCGCCGTAATGGCAGCTTTGATTACAGCGCAGCTATCTCAGAAAGAGAAGCTCTGGAGAAGCCAGGCCGGGGTGTGGTTGTGAGAATTACAGGCTTTCCTGAAAGCACCGAGGAAAACAAAACCACAAACCAACTGGAAGCCTCATTGCTGCTTCTCTTTCAATCCTGATGGCCAGCTCCATCCAAACGATCTGCCCGGAGCCATCGCAGCCGAATCCACAACAAAGGATGCACCACGGGCATCGGCAGCAGACAGCAGAAACCTTCCCAGAGGAGGAAAGAGGTGAGGACTGTGCAACTGGCTTCGTGGCTTCTCCTTTGGCAAATGGCTGGGTTGCAGAAACGCTCATTAAGTGTCTGTCTTTAAAATGTGCTTTTCGTTTGCTCCCTAAGGTTTAAAAATAGTGGAAATAGTTCAGCAATTGGTGAGGCTTTCATTTGTTGCAAATTGGAGTGTGGTGCTGGCTTCCCACGGCAATGATGTCTCCTTTTCTTCTTGCCCTTGCACCAGGGCACTGTTCCCCAGCAGCCACAGCCCAGAGAGACAAACCATCTCCTTGATGGTCTCATCTTGTCCTGTGTGGATTTGGGTAGCCTTTGGAATCCCTCAATCAGGTTTCCTACAGGCCTGCGCCTCCCATCTTTCCTCACCTTCACAGCCTTGGGAGGGTGGGGAGGAATTCACCTTTGTGAGTGTTTTTGAGAAGAGCTTAACTTCACTTGCTGTGAACTGAATGGGCTTCAGGGGATCTGGGTAGGGAGGATGTTTATAGAGTCCTTCACTGCATGTGGGCAATGCTGTCCTCTGACTCAGGAATACCTCTGCCTTGAGAAAAGATAGCATACCCCAAAGGTGCTGAGAGGACTGGAGCATCTCTCTGAGGAGGAAAGGCTGAGAGACTGGGGGCTGTTTAGCCTGGAAAAGAAAAGAATGAGAGGATCTTCTCAATGCTTCTCAATAGCTGAAGGGTGAAGGTCATGAGGATGGGGCTGGGCTCTTCTCAGTAGTGTCCACTGATAGGGCAAAGGCAAATGGGTACATGGCAGGTTTCACTTCAGCTCAAGGAGAAAATTCTTTCTTCCCCACCTCCAGAGGCATTTAAGGGTGGTGTAGATGTAATGCTTAGGGATATGGTTTAGGCAAGGACTTATCAGTGTTCAACTAATGATTGGATTCTGTGATCTTAAAGATCTTTTCCAATCTAGGCAATTCTGTGATTCTTTGAGGGTGAAGACATCTGGAGCAGGCTGCCCAGAGAGAGTGTGGAATCTCTATCTCTAGACAGATCCCAAACCCACCTGGCCATTGTGATCCTGGGCAACCTGCTGTGGGTGACCCTGTTTTAGCAAAGCTTTTGGTCTAGATGATCTCCAGAGCTCCCTTCCAACCTCTGTGATTCTGTGGGGAAAACAATCTTGTCTGTCTCATTGACAGTTATCATTTCTTTAGCATTGTCCTACACAATTTATTGGATAGATGGCAAAAAAAGACTATTAGTTGTTTCCACTGGAGCATGTGGATAATGTGATTTACTCCTGTACAGTAATTGGGCATGTGTGTGGTTAAATAGTCCCTAATTCAGAAGCATCTCACCTGCTTTTGCTATGAAAGCCATCAAACCGTAGCTATGTGCTGTGTTTAGGCCAGTTTCAGCTCTTCCACAGAACTTATGCTATGGCCATACCAGATCCTGGGCTGCATCAGGAGAGGTGTGGCCAGCAGGTCGTGGCAGGTGATTCTCCCCCTCTACTCTGCTCTGGTGAGACCCCACCTGGAGTACTGCATCCAGATTTGGAGCCCCTATTACAAGAAGGATGTGGATGTGCTGGAGTGTGTCCAGAGAAGGGCCACTGGGTGATCAGAGAGCTGGAGCAGCTCTGCTGTGAGGATAGACTGAAAGAGTTGGGGCTGTTCGGTCTGGAGAAGTGGAGGCTGCAAGGTGACCTTTTTGTGGCCTTTCAGTATCTGAAGGGAGCTACCAAAAAGCTGGGAAGGGACTTCTCAGGAAATCAGGGAGTGACAGGACTAGGGGGAATGGAGCAAAGCTGGAGGTGGGGAGATTCAGGCTGGACATGAGGAGGAATTTGTTCAGCATGAGAGTGGTGAGAGCCTGGAATGGGTTGCCCAGGGAGGTGGTTGAGGCCTGGTCCCTGGAGGTGTTTAAGGCCAGGCTGGATGGGGCTCTGGGCAGCCTGATCTAGGGTAGGGTGTCCCTGGGCATGGCAGGGGCGTTGGAACTAGATGATCCTTGTGGTCCCTTCCAACCCTGACTGATTCTGTGATTCTAAGCTGTGACTGGGTAGATTTAGACTACATATTAGGAAAGGTTTTCTCACAGCAAGAGTGGTCAGGCATTGGAATGGACTTCCCAGGGAGGTTTTGGAGTCACCAACCTCGGATATGTTTAGAAGTTTGGATGTGGTGCTTGATGATATGGTTTAGGGTGCACCTTGTAGAGTAGGGATATTGGTTGGACTTGGTGATCCTTAGGGGCTTTTCCAACTAGATGATCCTTGTGGCACCTTCCAACTCTGACTGATTCTATGATTCTATATATTCCAGTTATCTTAGGCTTCAGGCTTTAAAATCTCAATGGGACTAATGAAGAGAAAGCAATCTGATTAGCTGGTGGAGCTGAGTAAAAGGCACCTTCATTACAAAGGAGCTTAAAAAAAAAAACCAAAAACGAGAATGAAACTATCCCAAATTGAATAAAGGTAAAATACTAATAAATGGTATCAAACAGCATAACAAAGCAAAATGTCTGCATTTCCCTGAAATGAATATTTAATGGATGCCACAACGATGTACATGGCTTTATGCTCTTCTGCTTTAATGATCTTTACCACAGCTTGAAGTCCTTTTGTCTTGTCCCTTTCCACTGACATCAGCTGGAAGAGACAGAGATGAAAACAAGGGTAATTTCCCCACGGTGGTTGCTTGGCACTATTTCTGCTTTGCTCAGCCACAAGCTGAAGTTTAAAGGATGAAGTGCTGTCACTCAACCCTCTTCTTCCCTCCACCCCTCCTCACCAGGGTTAACCACACTCCTCAGTCACCAAGGAAACGTGTGGCTCCTTTGCCCATCTCCTGCCACCTTCCAACCTCATGTGGAGAACGTCACCGTAATCTCATTAGGAGGGTGAGTTTGCCATTGAAGCTTGAATTCCCACAACAGGAGGGGAGTGGACTAATGCAATTAAGCAAATTAGCCTTTTGAGCCATTGCATGATGTCTGGCTAATGCCATGAGCAGAAGGCTAGGTAGTTTTCTTCCTCTGGTAAAAACACTAATCAACAAACCAATATCCTGTGTTAAGTTCAGGGAAATGCTGTAGCCCTCTCTCATCTCTAAGAGCCTATAAAGCATAGAATCACAGGCTGGTTTGGGTTGGAAGAGACCTTACATATCATCTGGTTCCACTTCCATGCCATGGGCAGAGACATCTACCATGGAAAGATAATTGTTTGCTTGACCCAATACCTGAATTTCATAGAATCATAGAATGAACCAGGTTGGAAGAGACCTCCAAGATCATCCAGTGCGACCTAGCACCCAGCCCTATCCAATCAACCAGACCATGGCACTAAGTGCCTCAGCCAGGCTTTCCCCCTTTTCTTTTTCCCCGTCCTGGTGATCCTGATTGGTTTTTAGCTGTGTAGCATTAAATGCTTCTGGAAGTAGAGAAGCTCAAACCAGCACGTTTTGGGTCACTTCTCTCTTAGGGTGTGTAACAGTGGTTCCCAGGTCACAACAAAACTGCTCTTGGCTTCAAATCCTGTTTTGATGTTTCCTAAGTGCCACAAATAACCATTTTGCCAATTTTTCTGGCGTATTCAGTAATCCTCTGGAAATGTGGATTAATAAATGCCCGAGGCAGAGCTTTTCTGCCTTTTGTTACAAGGTTTCCAGGCTAATCCAGCTCCCTCCTCCCTTACCCTGCCAAGTAAACAAAGCTGCAAGAGCGGACTGTAGCATGAATTGGAAAGCATCAATCTTTGAATTGATTCCTGGCACATGAGTTTTGAAGGCAGCCTCTCCCTGGGGGAGAAGGAGAGAAGCAGCAGTCCCCTCCTGTGGATAATTCTGCTGTCTCCATCACACTATTTCTTCCTGGGGCGGTGGAAGATGGAACAGCATAGCGAGGATCCAGCAGCCTCATACGCATATCGATTACTACAGAGGTTATGCTGCTGCCTGCTTTGCTGGCTGCAATTTCCAATAGGAAAGGCAGGGATAGCAAGAAAGGAATAACAAGTAAGTAGGACTAGAAAGAAAGGGTAAGTTCAGTCAGGGACTTCCCCAGTGCCTGCCCCCAGCATCAGTGGTGACAATGGTGACATCATTGCCATCAAGGCTTAGGTTGGATATTGGTTTGTATCTGTTTGTTCCTGTTTCACTAGATCGTTCTTATCTCCATCCCAGCTTTAGGTTTAGTTTATTTCCTGGCCCATGAGGCTCTCCTTTATTCCCTTTATTTTCTTCCCTTTGGAAAGGGAGAGGAGTCCATAGAGAGCCTCTGACAGTCGTTTGACAGCAAACCCAACCCTAACCATTGACAGAAACGTTAGCAGTAGCTTAGTGTCAAGTGACAAAGCTGTTGAGAGGCCTGGAACAC
>WAAF01011630.1:8056-70229 GCA_013400475.1 Tricholaema leucomelas
CTTCTTTCTCTCTCCCTCCCTGCCTCCCTCCCTCTCTGCCTCCCTGCCTCCCTGCCTCCCTGCCTCCCTGCCTCCCTGCCTCCCTGCCTCCCTGCCTCCCTGCCTCCCTCCCTCTTAAAACAATGATGCACTGCTCAAAAATGTGGTGTAAGATTCATATCAAGTAGTAGGTTTGAAATGTTTGATCTGAGCTTGCTTTATTAAATGTTAAAAATGCATTTTAGTCCAATGTCTTGAGATCTGTTACTAAGTGTGGTTAAGTTTAGCTGCATTGGTAAGCCTGTGGGCTCTGTGTGCACCTGAGAAGCTGTGTTTTACCTAGTTTAGAAACTTAGAAATGGCTTTTTTATAACATACAGAAAAGATTCCCAAAGGACAGCTGAAGGGATCCTACAGCAAGGCTGCAGAGAGGTTGCTCCTAAGGGTGTCTAGCAATAAGACAATGAGAATGGTTTGAAGCTGAGAGGAGAGTAGGTTTAGACTGGATCTTAGGAAGAAGTTCTTCAGTCTGAGGGTGGTGAGACTCTGAAATAAGTTGTCCAGGCAGGTTGTGGCTGCTTCTCCTTGGAAGTGTTCAAGTTCCAAGTTGAATGAGGCCTTGATCAACTAAGCCTACTTGAGAGGTGTCCCTGTCATGCCAACAGCGGGGAGGCAGCCACAGACTCCCTGGGCAGCCTGTTCCAGAGTCTCACCACACTCAGACTGAAAAACTTCTTCCTAAGATCCATTCTAACTCTCCTCTCCCTCCTCTTCAAACCATTCCCCCTCATCCTCTTGCTAGGAAGAGTCCCTCTGCAGCCTTCATGTAGGATCCCTTCAGGTATTGAAAGGCAGCTCTAAGGTCCCCTTGCAGTCTTCTTTCGACTGAACAACACACTCATAGCAGAGGTGCTCCAGTCCTTGATCGTCTTTGTAGCTCTCCTCTGGGCTCCAGCAGCTCTGTATCCTCCTCCTGCTAGGAGCACCAGAACTGGAGGCAAGATTGGAGGTGAGGTCTCAGCAGAGCAGAGGAAAAGGGCAGGATTCCCCTGCTCTTGCCCTGCTGCCCACACTCTTCTGGCTGCAGCCTCAGATACTATTTCCCTTCTAGGCTCCCTGATTGATTGATGTTTATTGATCTTTGTGATCTGCTGAGAATCTTTGGCAGAAAGTTAGACTCAGAAATCTAGATAGCACAATCAGGTAGTCCTAGAGGGGGTTACAATGCAGCAAAGATTCCTCCTTAGATGGAGAGGGGAATATAGTAACAAAGGATGAGGAAAAGGCAGAGGTACTTAACACCTTCTTTGCCTCAGTCTTCAATAGTGGGACAGGTTGGCTCCAGGACAGCTGGCCTCCTGAGCTGGCAGATGGAGTCAGGGACCAGTATACTCCCCCTGTAATCTAGGAGGAAGAAATAAGGGACCTGCTGGACCACTTGGATCCTCACAAGTCCATGGGATCCATCCTAGGGTGCTGAGAGAGCTGGCAGATGATTCTAAGCTTTGGGCTTTTGGATGTCTTTTCCTCACATCTCTTCTTTTCATTTCTGTTTCCTAGGCCTGGTTGCAGCATGCCTGAAATTTGGGATGTGGAAGATCCTGTTAATAGTGGCAAAATCCCTTTATGTACCCTCATGAGTGAGGATTCCAGGCCCTATTTCATCACAGTGTTTGAAAACAGCAATTACAGAGTCTTGAAGATTCCAAAGGAATAATATTTCAATGCCAAGAGTAACTCTTAAGAATTCTAAATCAGAAATACCTTTTTCTACTAGACTTAAAATGGGGGGAAAAAAACCAAACCCAAACAAACACCCAACCCAACCAACAAAAGCCACATCTGGGGTTTATTTTTTAACCATTTTAAGTGAATTCTGATTATGGAGAAATATCTTGAACCTAACAGTTTGTGGATTTCTATTTTGGGGTCAGTCCCTTGAGATTTGCTATGCAAATGAGTCTATGTTTGCACATTTTGTTGAACACTGATCCAAAAAGAAACAAGCAAAGAGTTTAAAAAGGTAGCTGTGGAAAAGTGACTCCATTCTCAAACCCAAGGCTGTTGTGAAATGGGACTGTTGAGAGTGGCTTAGCAAAGCGAGGTTTAAAGCTTTGGTGCTAGCAGCTAGGTGTAAAGGAATGGTGCTACAGCATCTGGAATCACCTTTCCCACATCACTTTCATTACCATCACCCTTCTGGGCAAAGGTAATGGTAGAAATTCTCTTTGAAACTCACTGCTGATGGCATTTTTCTTTGTTTCCTTTTTCCCTTTGAGAAGGTTAAGAACATTCCTCAGTTTGGATCACTTTTAAAGCTTGCTTTTGAAAAGGGAAAGAGCTCCTAGGCAGGCTTTGAAACTCCCATTCTTTAGCTTGCATGCTGATTTTTAGTGACAGTAAAAAGAACCCCAAGACTAATAAGGGTTAATATTTGCAGTGAGCAATACTTTTGGCTTCTCAGTGTCCAAGGATTTTTAAGCATTCTGGTGCCAGCTTGTTCTGAATGCACAACACACAACTTTTGTTTGTTTTCAGGGGGTAAAAACAAGAGCTTTATTCAGGAAACAAATCTGTCATAGCCTTAGAAAGAGACTAAAAGAAATCCTTCACTGCCTTAACAAGACCTTCAGCACCTCACTTGATGAGAAATTGCTTTTTCAAAGTTGATGCCCTATTTTCTTTCTCCCTGTCCCCATCCCCTCCCCACAATGTATTAGATCCTGCCTGGATTTTATCAGCAGCAGGAAAGAAAAAGGAAATGAACCCAACTGTGCTTGGAGTGCAGTCAGCTGGTTCTTAGCATTGTAGAATCAGTCAGGCTTTACCTCTCTCCCCCAGTTCTCCTTCCCATCCTACCTGCCTGGATGTGTTCCTCTGTGACCTGTGTTAGATAGAATTGTCCTGCTCTGGTAGAGGGGGTTGGACTCGATGATCTCCTTGGGTCCCTTCCATCCCCTAACGTTCTTGTGAGCCTGTGACCTAGAGCAGGGCTTGGAGGTGCAATGTGTGAGTGGCTGGGTGAGTTTCAGCTGCCAGCTGGCTCTAAATTAGGACAGATGCCAAGAATTGTAGAATCAGTCAGGGTTGGAAGGGACCACAAGGAGCAGCCAGTTCCAACCCCCCTGCCATGCCCAGGGACACCCTACCCTAGAGCAGGCTGCCCACAGCCTCAGCCAGCCTGGCCTTAAACACCTCCAGGGACACAGCCTCAACCACCTCCCTGGGCAACCCATTCCAGGCTCTCACCACTCTCATGCTAAACGAATTCCTCCTCACCTCCAGGCTGGCTCTCCCCACCTCCAGCTTTGCTTCATTCCCCCCCATCCTGTCACTCCCTGACAGCCTAAAGAGTCCCTCCCCAGCTTTGTTGTAGCCCTCTTCAGATGCTGGAAGGCCACAGGAAGGTCACCTGGGAGCCTCCTCTTCTCCAGCCTGCACAGCCCCAACTCTTTCAGTCTGTGCTTACAGCAGAGCTGCTGCAGCCCTCTGAGCATCCTGGTGGCCCTTGCAGTGACACCAATCAGGTAATTTAGAGAATTCACTTCCCAGGGGGACAAGGAAACCCCAGTGAGTGGTTTCATTGACCAGGTAGTGTTTTGGTTTTGTTTATTGCCACTAAGGGAATCTCACAGCAGTTGTGATTCTAAGGTGTAAGTTTAAAGTCTTTCTCTGTGTCTATCATTCATGTTTTGGTTTGCCTTGAGTTATGTGTTCAGGCATCAAATCTATTGATAAGGACTAATGGTGGTGTTTGTTTTAGCCCTGATAGCATCTGGCAATGTCAGATGCTCTTTGGGGAGGGAGTAGAAGCAATCAGACTGCTAAGTGTCAATGAAATGCCTCAAGTAGTAGTGGAACAACTGATGAGTATTCTGAGACTTCTTATTTTTCTAAGAGCTGTTTTCTGGAGATGGGGGAAGGGGAGAATGGCTGAAAAGGAATTAGCTTTTTAACTTTTACAGAGTAGATTTTTGGAGAAATTTCTATGAGGAAACTCACACACACACAAAAACCCAAACAAAACCACCCCACAATTAAAAAAGGGCTTTTGGGAAGTCACTTTGTTAAACTGAATTCAAGGAAGAAGTGGTGGTGGTGGGGAAATATCTTTATATAGAAACATTGTGACTTGTGCTCCAGCACAGCAAAAGGTACTGTATTTTTATGAAGTTTATGCCAACTGTTGACATGTACTAATGTGGTTCAATAAAAAAGGTGGAAATTGTCCTCCTCTTGCTGCTGGATGTTGCCTTTCTGCTTGTCAGGTCACACCTTGAGTGCTGTGTCCAGTTCTGGGCTCTTCAGTTCAAGAGAGATGTTGAGGTGCTGGAAGGTGTCCAGAGAAAGGCAGCAAGACTGGTGAGTGGTCTGGGGCACAGCCCTGTGAGGAGAGGCTGAGGGAGCTGGGGGTGTGCAGCCTGCAGAAGAGGAGGCTCAGGGCAGAGCTCATTGCTGTCTGCAGCTACCTGAAGGGAGGCTGTAGCCAGCTGGGGTTGGGCTCTGCTGCCAGGCACCCAGCAACAGAACAAGGGGACACAGTCTCAAGCTGTGCCAGGGCAGGTCTAGGCTGGATGTTAGGAGGAAGTTGTTGGCAGAGAGAGTGATTGGCATTGGAATGGGCTGCCCAGGGAGGTGGTGGAGTGGCTGTGCCTGGAGGTGTTGAAGCCAAGCCTGGCTGGGGCACTTAGTGCCATGGTCTGGTTGCTTGGCCAGGGCTGGGTGCTAGGTTGGGCTGGCTGAGCTTGGAGGTCTCTTCCAGCCTGTTTGATTCTATGGTCTAGTTGATTGGACAGGGCTGGGTGCTAGGTTGGACTGGCTGAGCTTGGAGGTCTCTTCCAACCTGGTTGATTCTATGATTCTATGAAGTTTAAGGCAGTTGCCCTCAGCAGATGGAAGGAAGCTGCACCCCCGGATTAGCAATGCAGGGATGTCCTTCAGGTAATTAAACCAAACTCAGACCCCTCTTCCAGCCCTCCTTTGTGTTTGGAGTATCAGTGAAGGAATGTGTGAAACACAGAGAATATGTCACAGAGTCATAGAATCATCCAGGCTGGAAAAGAATAGAATCATAGGATCATTGCCTCCCCAGGCAGCCTGTTCCAGTGTTCCACCACCCTCATACTAAAGGAGTTGTTCCTAATACCCAATCTAAATCTGCTCCTCTGTGCTTTGAAACCATTGCTCCTCATCCTATCCCTACAGGCCTTTGCAGTCAGTCTCTCTGCATCCTTCATGTAGGTCCCCTTCAGCTACTGGCAGGCTGCTATTAGGTCTCCCCAGAGCCTCCTCTTCTCCAGGCTGACCAACCCCAGCTCCCTCAGCCTGTCCTCATAGCAGATATCCTCATAGCCATCTCTAATCTGTACTGTGAGGGAAAAGTAGGATAACAGATGTGGTGTGAGAGGAAGTCTTTGCTGTTTGAGTATTAATAGAGCTCAGATGTGAAGGAAGAGTTGGAGGCATGAAATGGAATGGAGAACTTCTGAATCTGAGAGCTGATCAGCCCTTGCTTGGGCAGGGAAACCTCTGGGTGCTGTGCTAAACACGTTCCCAACTCCAGTTATATCACATCAGCATTTCTGCCTCAGTTTGCAGCCAAAGGTTATGGATAAACTGTGTGCAGCAGAGCTTTAGGCTGACCTGTGGGTCAAAGCAGGGGAGTAGAAAGGATTTACAGCATCAGGCAGCATCTCCTTCCTGCTCAGCAAATTGGCTGCCTTCTGATCTTGGGCTGTAATGGCCTATTATTGACAAAATGCATTTAATGCCCCAAATCAGTTGTTTGAATGGGTTCATCTTAGAGCAGTTCAACAGCTTTATTGCTTCCCCTGGCAGCATGGATAGAAGATTTATTGAAAAGAGATGATGAAGGGAAAGGCACAGAGTGCCTGAATAATACTGCTTTCATACCTGGCTGAGGAGCTGGAGCAGGATCACCTGTGGCCAGCAGGGTTATCAAAGTATGAATTGGTTCTGGAGTGCAAGCAGCACAGGTTTGGGGCATAACAACCCCAAGCAACGCTGTAGGCTTGGGGCAGTGTGTCTGGAGAGCTGCCTGGCAGAAGGGGATCTGGGGGTTGTAGTAGATAGGAGGCTGTGAGCCAGCAGCATGCCCAGGAGGCTGCATGTGAGCCCAGCAGTGTGCCCTGGCAGCTGAGTGTGAGCCAGCAGTGTGCCCAGGCAACTGAGTGTGAGCCAGCAGTGTGCCCAGGCAACTGAGTGTGAGCCAGCAGTGTGCCCTGGCAACTGAGTGTGAGCCTGCAGCGTGCCCAGGTGGCCAAGAAGGCCAAGGGGAATCTGGCTTGGATTAAAAATGCTGTGGCCAGCAGGAGCAGGGAGGGGATTGTCCCCTTGGACTCAGCTCTGGTGAGGCCACAGCTGGAGTGTTGTGTTCAGTTCTGGGCACTGCAATACAAGAGAGATGTGGAGGTGCAGGAACCAGTGCAGAGCAGGACAACAAAGCTGGGGAAGGGCCTGGAGAATAAATCTGATGAGGAGCAACTGAGGGAGCTGGGGATGGGTAGTGTGAAAGAGAGCAGGCTGAGGGCAGAGCTCATTGCTGTCTGCAGCTACCTGAAGGGACACTGGAGAGGCTGCTGCTGGGCTCTGCTCACAGGTAACTGGAGACAGAACAAGGGGGAATGGCCTCAAGCTGAGGCTGGGGAGGTTTAGATTGGACATTAGGAAAAAGTTTTTTACAGAGAGAGTGGTCAGGGAGTAGCACATCCACCCTGGCTGTGTTTCAGGGTGGTTTGGATGTGGTGCTTAGGGCTATGGTTTGAGGTGACTCTTGTAGAGTAGGGTTTTAGGTTGGACTTGATGACCTGGAGGGGCTTTGCCAACCTGGATGTGTTTAAGGCTGGTTTGGATGTGGTGCTTAGGGCTATGGTTTAAGGTGAGTCTTGTAGAGTAGGGTTCTAGGTTGGACTTGGTGCTCCTGAGGGGCTTTACCAGCCTGGATGTCTCTGTGATTCTGCTTGGCCTGGTTGGCAGGAAGGCTGAGGTTAGCTTTTGGCCTGAAGACTATGGAAGCACTTAAAGGTGATGCTGAGCCTGAAAGAGAATGACTTTTAAAGAGGACAGCTCTGTGCTTTCTGGTGTTGATCCAGAAGAAAACAAGGCACTGGAGTCCACTCTTGAGGCTTTCATTTCCAAAGCTGGTGCATGGAATTCCTCCTTGTGTTGCTGATCACTGCTGTGTTTAGACATCTGAGCAGCAGCATCTGCCTGTTACTCAGCAACTGGTTGCTCAGCTTCTCTGACTGCAAGTCCCTTGGGTGCCTTAGGATGCAGTTGGCAAACGTTATTTGCAAGCAGTTAGTGTTTATGCTGTCTGAGTTCTGTAAAGGAGATCCCAGCCCCTGCTGGCTTTTATAGTTTAACTGCTTCTAAAACTCCCAACTTCAACAGGTAAGGGCATGGAACAGGTTGTCTTGAGTGGCATCACAGAGCACCTATAGGCTGGCCAAGGGATCAGGCCCAGCCAGCATGGGTTTAGGAAGGGCAGGTCCTGCCTGACCATCCTGAGCATCTTTTATGATCAGGTTCCCTGCCTGGTGTCTGTGGGGCAGGCTGTGGATGGAGTCTGCCTGCAGCAAAGCCTTTGACGCTGTCTGCCACAAGCAGCTCCTGGCACAGCTGGCAGCTCATGGCTTGGGCAGATTCACTCTGATATGGGTCCAGAACTGGCTGGAAGGGCTGGGCCCAGGGAGTGGTGGTGAATGGTGCCACATCCAGCTGGCAGCTGGCACTAGTGGTCTGCAAATGTCTGAAGGGTGGCTGTCAGGAGGATGGATCCAGTCTCTTTGCAGTGATACCCAGGGATGGGACAAGGAGCAATGGACATAATCACAGGAGATTCCATCCCCACGTGACAAAAACCTTTCTTGCTGTGAGGGTGACAGAGCCCTGGAACAGGCTGCCCAGAGAGATGGTGGAGTCTTCTGCTCCAGACATCTTCAAACCCCACCCAGATGCATTCCTGTGTGACCTGCCCTAAGTGGTCCTGCTTTGCAGGGGGAGGTTGGACTCGATGATCCCTGGAGGTGCCTTCCAGCCCTTAGTTTTCTATGATCCTATGACATGTGCTTATCTTTTTGCCAGCCTGGTGGATTTAGATCAACTTCAGTAGCCTTGAGAGGGTCCATTGGCTGCAAAGCCCACAGAGAGCTGCTAGAGAAAGGACCTAAGAAGCTGCCAGCCTTAAAAGCTGTGTCCCAGGATGCCCACCTTTCCTTTCTCAACAGCCTTGCTTGGTAAGTGCATGGAGATCATAGAATCAAGCAGGTTGGGAGAGAGCTCCAAGCTCAGCCAGCCCAACCTAGCACCCAGCCCTGGCCAATCAACCAGACCATGGCACTAAGTGCCTCAGCCAGGCTTGGCTTCAACACCTCTTCCTGCTCTCTTGCTGTCTTTTGTGAAACAATGAAGCTGAAGGAAGCAAAGATACCTGAGGAAGGAGGATTTGCTCTAGCATGACCTAGAGCTCAGCTCATGCTTTTGGATGCCTTCAGCCTGCCAAGATGATGGCCTGGAGAGCAACGTTAAGTGAGTACATTGCTAACAGTCTGTTGTGAAGGAGAGAATGAGAGAACCTTTGATCAGTCAGAGTTTGGGTGGCATTTGAGAAATGCTAAATTAACCTTCAGAATGTCTCCAAATATCTTGCTTAGGAGAGAGGGGAGGGAAAAATAAGGGTGGGGAGGAAAAGGAAAAAGGAGCAAAGTCAAAGCCATTCAATCTGGCTAACACTGACAAGGGATGAGTGCTTGTAAACAAATTCCCTCCAGCATCCATGAGCATATTTCCTCAGCTGCCAGCATTTCATCAGGTAGTGAATAATTTCCACATCTGTCTCTAGTGAACAAAAAAAATGCTGCTGCCTGAGCCTGAAGGCAAAGATGGAGCAACATATCTCAACTAATCCTGGGTGCAGATAAGCACAGAGAGGTTATTAAGAAGAACCTTGAATGCTCACAAAATTGCCTTTCCTGTTCCAATTAGAAGGAACAAAACCAGGCTGAAAGCTCAGGTTTTGTTGATAGCAGAAGTTTGCCATTAGTTTGAGGGCTGTAAAAGGAAAGGAAATGAAAATGGGATGCAAAATGTATCTAGGTTCGCTGCTGTGAAGACTCTTAGCAGCCTGCTGTGTGCTTGTAGGTCACACAGAATGGTAGAGGTTAGAATCATAGAATGTCAGAGGCTGGAAGGAGCCTCAAAAGATCATCTGGTCCAGCCCCTCTGCCAGAGCAGGAGCACCCAGGGCAGATCCCATAGGAACACATCCAGATGGTTCTTGAGTATCTTCAGAGAGGGAGACTCCACAACCCCACCCTGGGCAGCCTGTTCCAGGGCTCTGTCACCCTCATAGGAATGAACTTCTCCCTTAGGTTTTGCTGTGTTCCAGTTTGTGCCCATTCCACCTTCACAGAATCAGCCAGGTTGGAAGAGATCTCCCAAGCTCACCCAGCCCTGGCCAACCAACCAGGCCATGGCACTAAGTGCCCCAGCCAGGCTTGGCTTCAACACCTCCAGCCACAGCGACTCCACCACCTCCCTGGGCAGCCCATTCCAATGCCAATCACTCTCTCTGCCAACAACTTCCTCCTAACATCCAGCCTAGACCTGCCCTGGCACAGCTTGAGGCTCTGTCCCCTTGTTCTGGTGCTGGGTGCCTGGCAGCAGAGCCCAACCCCACCTGGCTGGAAGCTGTTGCTGGACACCACTGAAAAGAGACTGTCCCCATCACCTTCACATCCACCTTTAGACACTGATAAGTATTGATAAGATCCCCTCTCAGTCTTCTCCAGGCCAACCAGTCCTGGGTGTCTGAGTTTCCTCTCCAAGGACATCCTGTTCTTGTCCTCCCACACACAAGACACTGACTCACAGCTCTGTCCTTTCACAGAGCATGGCTCAAATGCATTGAAGCCCAGGGATCGCTGCTGGAGCCGTGAAGGGAACAGATTTTCCCCTCCCTGCCCTGCTTGCTGGAGTCTTCTGTGCTGAGGCTTTCCCAAGGCAGCCTTGCCCATCGCTGCCTGGCTGCAGGCATCCTGGCACTTAGACAAGGGGAGCTGTCAAGTTGTTCTGAAGCAGAACATCTCAATAATCACACTGGGCCCTGCTCCCCAGGAGAACCTGCTGAATGCACTGCCTTCAGCAAGGATTAATGCTCACTAATCCTCCATTCAGGAGGGGGGAAAAAAAGGCTCAGGTGCTTGCCAAGCTGCAATGAGCCAGTTTAGTCTCTCTTTCCCCCCCTCCACCTCCCCTTTTTCCCCTGTCTTGCTCCTTTTTCTTTCAATAAATCCTTCTCCAGGTGACAAAAGCAGATCTGAGCAATCACAGTGACTCAGCTGTAGAGCCATAAGCAGTCCACAGTGCAGATTGAATTTGCAATTGGTGATGTGGTTGTGCTGTGCTGTGGAAAATGACAAATGGGCTCTTGCCCTACGTGCTGCAGGCAGAGGGCCACGTGCCAGGGTTTGCAGCAAGGCAGAGGGAAAGTGGCAACTGGCATCCTCAGATGGGTTAGAAACCATCTGCCCCAGTGTCTTGTTCTATCAGCAGAGTTAAAATGAGACAGGTTCCCCCCAAGCAGTGTCTGGACAGGGAGTTCTTTCACAGGAACAGGGCAGCCTGGTCCAGTTGAGGATGCCCCTGCTGACTGCAGGAGGGGTTGGATTAGATGACCTCCAGAGGTTCCTTTGCAACCCAGGCCATTCTATGATTCTATAAGGGTGCAGGGGATCCATCCCTCAGCACCACATCTGCAGGCCTTTCAAACACCTGCAGGGGTGGTGGGTGATGGTCTTAAATCAAGTAAGGGGAGATTTAGGCTATATGTAAGACTGTTTTTACACTGGAGGTGGTGGGACACTGCCCCAGGTTGCCCAGAGGGATGGTAAATGCCACAGCTTCCCTGAGCAGTCTGTGCCAGGGCTTGGCAACCCTTTCTGCAAAGAAGTTTTCCCTAATGCCCAACCTCACTTTGCTCCCTGGGATAGGACAAGGAGCAATGGATGGATCTGCAGCTTCCAGCTCAACACAAGGGGGAACTTCTTGGCTGCAAGGGTCCCAGAGCCCTGGCACAGGCTGCCCAGAGAGGCTGTGGAGTCTCCTTCTCTGGAGCCTTTCCAGCCCTGTCTGGATGTGTTGCTGTGTGCCCTGAGCTAGATTGTGTGACCCTGCTCTGGCAGGGGGGAGGTTGGACTCGATGACCTCCTTGGGTCCCTTCCAACCCTAACATCCTATGAGCCTGTGATCCTAAACTTTCCCTGGCACAACTTCAGCCTGTTTCTTGTAGTCTAATTGCTTTTTACTTGGGAGAAGAAACTGCCCCCTACCTTGCTTACAATGTCTCTTAAGTAGATGAAAAGAGCAAGAAGGTTCAGGCTGTTAGGGGTTGGAAGGGACCTCTGGAGATCTTCAAGTCCAACCTCCCTTCCAAAGCAGGACCATGTAATCTAGTGCACAGGAACACCTCCAGATGGGTCTGGAGAGTCTCCAGAGAAGGAGACTCCACAACCTCTCAGGGCAGCCTGTGCCAGGGCTCTGGGACCCTTACAGTCAAGAAGTTGTTCCTCATATCGAGGTGAAACTTCCTGTGCCGTAGTTTACATCCATTGCCCCTTGCCCTATCACAAGGTCTCCCCTGAGCCTCCTTTTCTCCAGGCTGAACAACTCCAGTCCCCTCAACCACTCCTTTACTCTTACAACAAGAGGCCCAAATCTGGATGCAGTGTTCAAGATGCAGCCTCCCTGGTGCTGAGCACAGGGGCACAGTCCCTTCCCTGCTGCCGCTGGCCACGCTCTTTCTGCTCTGATTCTCAAGTGAGGGAGGGCTGTTGAGTGGTGTTTATTCAACACAAACTCCTCAGCTTTGTTAGAAGGTATCAGAGATGAGCATTCCACTGTTTCTCATGGTAATTCCTTCCACTACTTAAAGATCTTTTTGCTGCTCAGATGTGATTCTAGTGCCTGATTTGATTTGTAGGCTTCAGCTTTCTACCACTGATGTAAACCGTCTTGCTCCACTAAACTTAATTTTCTGCCACTGTGCTCTTTTTTTTCCCCCCTCTCCCTGTGTGAGTTCCCAGGTGCTGTTATTGGCAATCTTGTTCTAGGCAAAAAAGATTGATCTTGACATTTCTTACTGGAGGAGATTTCCTTCCATCCCCAGATTGGTTTGTGCCTCTGTTCTGGCAGCCTCCTTCAAGCTTTGTAAAAGCATCTCACAAAGGGTAAAAGCATCTCCCAAAGGTGTAATTTCTACTTCTCTGCTCCCCATTGTGTGTGGAACAGTGTTAAAAACCTCTTTTCCCTGATCCCCTTTCATCCTCTGGTCACACTAGGAGCTCAGCATAGGTTGTTCATTATTATCCTCTCTAGATCCTGTCTACTTTTGTGTTTTCCGGCACCACTTTCTCCAGCCTTTTTTTTCCTCTCCTGGATGCATCACTTGGGATTTGTACAGAAGGAGGGACACAGTCTCAAGTTGTCTAGGCTGGATGTTAGGAGGAAGTTCTGATTGGTATTGGAATGGGCTGCTCAGGGAGGTGGTGGAGTCACCATGCCTGGAGGTATTCAAGGGGCACTTAGTGCCATGGTCTGGTTGATAGGACAGGGCTGGGTGCTAGGTTGGGCTGGCTGAGCTTGGAGGTCTCTTCCAACCTGCTTGATTCTATGAGTTTTGACACTTCTTGTGCAGGATTAATCTACTCAATGTCCTTGTCCTGCTTCTGTGAGCACTCAGTGTTTATCTGTTTGCCATCTGCATAGTTCAGCAGAAGGGATTGCATTTCCCATTCAGTGATAAGCATCCTGAAGCAGATCAATAGGAGCCTCCTCCACATTCTCTTTTGGCCTGCCTGCGAGCTTCAGACTGCATAGTGCCTGGCAGCAAAGTGATTGCAGGAGCCATGGTGAAAGGACCATCAGTGGAAAGTGAATATTAAAGACCTGTCTGCCCTGGCAGAGGGCACTTGGTGCCAGCTCTTCCCCATGGATCCCCATGTTTCCTCCTATTTCTTGTGGAACTGGTGGATTGAATGGAAAGGGCATCCCTGCCATCAGCAGGCTATTGTGTGCTCTGGGTTTCCAGCACTGTTGTGACAGGACACAGAGGGGGATGCTTTTAAACTAAAACAGACAAAGAGATTTACACAACAACCCCAAGCAGCACTACAGGCTGGGGACAGAGTGGCTGAGAGCAGCCAGGCAGAGAGGGACTTGAGAGTGCTGGTAGAGAGGAGCTGAAGATGAGGCAGCAGTGCCCAGGTGGGCAGCAGAGCCAATGGCATCCTGGGCTGGCTCAGGAGCAGTGTGGCCAGCAGGACAAGGGAGGTTCTTCTGCCCCTGTGCTCAGCTCTGCTCAGGCCACCCCTTGAGTGCTGTGTCCAGTTCTGGGCTCCTCCATTGCAGAGAGATGTTGAGGTGCTGGAAGGTGTCCACAGGAGGGCGCCAAAGCTGGGGAGGGGCCTGGAGCACAGCCCTGTGAGGAGAGGCTGAGGGAGCTGGGGGTGTGCAGCCTGCAGAAGAGGAGGCTCAGGGCAGAGCTCATTGCTGTCTGCAGCTCCCTGAAGGGCGGCTGTAGCCAGCTGGGGGTGGGCTCTTTTGCCAAGCCACCAGCAACAGAACAAGGGGAAAGAGTCTCAAGCTGTGCCAGGGCAGGTCTAGGCTGGATGTCAGGAGGAAGTTGTTGGCAGAGAGAGTGATTGGCATTGGAATGGGCTGCCCAGGGAGGTGGTGGAGTCGCTGTGCCTGGAGGTGTTGAAGCCAAGCCTGGCTGGGGCACTTAGAGCCATGGTCTGGTTGATTGGCCAGGGCTGGGTGCTAGGTTGGGCTGGCTGAGCTTGGAGCTCTCTTCCAACCTGGGTGATGCTATGATTCTGTTCTGATTCCTTTAAGTGCTTATTCCCATCCCATTACTTAGGTTTCTCTTGGGGGATTCAGTGTCAGTGTGCACCTTCTCCTCTCAGCACTTTGCTTGGCCAACTCACAAAAGCCTCTGCAACCTGTTTTCCAAATGCCAGCCTGATTTGAGGTGGTGGTGAAATGAGTTCAGCCCTGCCCAAAATAGCAAATGTAAGCACGTTCAGCAGCTCATCTTCTCCTCCAGCAGAGCCTGAGCACACTCCCACTGAAACCAGCCAGAAGAATCTTCCTGCCTCGTGCTGTAGCTGCCTTCAGCTACCAGCAACACTTCTTCACCGCCCAACAGGGCCTCCTCCTCCTCCAACAATGTGAACCAAAGTTCACACTGCCTTTATCTAAGAAAAGACATTCAATTGATTAGATACTTCCAAAATAAAGCAGCTTCATTGCCTCCAGGCAGTCTCCAGCTGGGCAGACTGCTTCATCATCTGCAGTTATTCTGCTAATGATCCAGTGAGAGTTCTGCCTGCTCTCTGGTGATGGATCGTGGGTCAGCATGGGTGTAGGGTGAGCTGAGGAGAGCCACCAGATCATCAGCAGAAGGTGGTAAGGGCCTGCTGAGATGCATGAGGGGAGAATCTGGCTCAGAATCTCAACCAGGTTCCAACATGTGATGCTGCATTCCCTTCTGGTTCACTGGGTCCCAGTGCGAGCCACAGCGCCTGGGGCTGCTGCTGAGGTGTCTCACATCTCTGGGTTTGGAGGGAGCATTTGCTGTTGCCTTGTAGCATGAGTCCTGCTTACCCAGCAATGCTCTTTAAGAACTCTCAGGCAGGTTCAACTCCTTGCCAGGAGATTTCTTTCCTGGTGTAGGAAGGGAAGCTGGGCTAGGAGAGGAGGAAGGGAAGCTGGGCTAGGAAAGGAGAAAGGGAAGCTGGGCTAGGAGAGAAGGAAAGAAGCTGGGTTAGGAGAGGAGGAAGGGAAGCTGGGCTAGGAAAGAAGGAAGAAAGCTGGGCTAGGAAAGGAGGAAGGGAAGCTGGGCTAGGAAAAGAGGAAGGGAAGCTGGACTAGGAGAGAAGGAAAGGAAGCTGGACTAGGAGAGGAGGAAGGGAAGCTGGGCTAGGAAAGGAGGAAGGGAAGCTGGGCTAGGAAAGGAGGAAGGGAAGCTGGGCTAGGAAAGGAGGAAGGGAAGCTGGACTAGGAAAGGAGGAAAGAAGCTGGGCTAGGAGAGGAGGAAGGAAGCTGGGCTAGGAGAGAAGCTGGACGGTCCCTTCCAGCTGCCATCAGTCTGTGACCTTAGCTGGATGTTTCATCCCTGGAAGCATTTCAGATCAGGTTGAACAGGACCCTGAGCAGCCTGATCCAGTCGAAGGTCTTCTGCTCGCTGCAGGGGGGTTGGACTGGATGACCTTTAAAGATCCTTTTCAAGCCAAACCATTCTATGATTCCATGACACTTCTGCTTTGCAGGTCCTGCAGATCATCCTAGTTCTGTGTCAGGCAGCTCAAGGTTATCAAATTTATGAAAGCCACTGAATTTTAGCCTGTTTTAATTTGCCTCACTTGCATCTAAATTAACAATTAAGCTTCTAATTATGTTCCCCTGTAACTAACTCAGTCCAAGCAATCAGTGATGCCTGTTTGTGAATTCCTGTCTGTGTTTCAGTGCCTAACCCTCTGGCCCCATGTTTTATGCAGACTGAGAAGAAGAGGCCATCAAACATGCCTGAGGATTATCTAATGAACCATTCAGCTCTAATGCTTATCTAAATTGAAAGCTGTGTGAAAGAAATTACACTTTGCTAGAAGGAAATGAAACATATTTTACCTTCCACTAAAAAGTGCTTTTACTCCTCAAATCAATCATGTCTCCTGAGACTGAGGAACAAATTACAGTCTCCACTCCTGCAGGCACAAGGCCCTGAGGTGGAAGGGAAAAGACAGATAGCTTCTACAGGAGGTCCTTGTTATCTGGAGGATGATTTTGCTCCTGGAAGAAGGCACCAGTGCCCACAGCATGCATGTAGTAGGCATCATGGAATCAACTAGTTTGGAAGAGGCCTCCAAGGTCATCCAGCCCAACCTAGCACCCAGCCCTGGCCAATCAACCAGACCATGGCACTAAGTGCCCCAGCCAGGCTTGGCTTCAACACCTCCAGGCACAAAAACTCCACCACCTCCCTGGGCAGCCCATTCCAATGCCAATCACTCTCTCTGCCAACAGCTTCCTCCTAACATCCAGCCTAGACCTCCCCTGGCACAGCTTGAGCCTCTGTCCCCTTGTTCTGTTGCTGGGTGCCTGGCAGCAGAGCCCAACCCCACCTGGCTACAGCCTCCCTTCAGGGAGCTGTAGACAGCAATGAGCTCTGCCCTGAGCCTCCTCTTCTGCAGGCTGCACACCCCCAGCTCCCTCAGCCTCTCCTCATAGGAGCTTGATGAGGACTTTGGAAATCAACTTCAGAAGGATTCCTATTCCTCCTTGTGGGTGGGAACTCCAGGAGTCCTGTGTGCAGTTCTGGAGCTCCCAATACAAGAAAGACATGGAACTGTTGGAGTGAGTCCAGAGGAAGCCATGAAGATGCTGAGAGGGCTGCAGGAGCTCTGCTCTGAGGACAGGCTGAGAGAGTTGGGGCTCTGCAGCCTGGAGAAGAGAAGGCTTCCAGGAGACCTTGGAGTGGCCTTCCAGGATCTAAAGGGGGCTACAGGAGGGATGGGGAGGGACTATTGGCAAGGCCTTGTAATGACAGGAGGAGGTGGAATGGGTTTGAACTGGCAGAGGGGAGATTGGAACTGGATGTTAGGGAGAAGTTGTTTGCAGTGAGGGTGGTGAGAGACTGGCACAGGTTGCTCAGGGAGGTTGTGGATGACAGAAGCACAGAATCTGATCTTTGATCCCATTCTGTGCTTCTGTCATCCACGACCTCCCTGGAGGTATTCAAGGCCAGGTTGGATGAGGTCTTGAGCAAGCAGTGGGAGGTGTCCCTGCCTATGGCAAGGGAGTTGGAACTGGATGAACTTTGAGATCCCTTCCAACCTAAACCATTCTATGATTCTGTGAAGCTGCTGGACACAGCACTTTGTTTTTTGTTTTGTTTGTTTGGGGTTGTTTGTATTATTATTGCTTTTGATTGCTTTTGAGTGATTTGACTGATGATATCTGTACCTCAAAGCATTTGGTCAGCAGCATGCAAGAGGATGCAAAACTCTTCTTGGTAGGCATTTACTTTGCTGTTCTTTCATGGCTACAGAGTGAAATACTTCACCCTCTCATCTAGGATGTTAGGGATTGGAAGGGACCTCTGGAGAGCTTCCAGTCCAAGCCTCCCTACCAGAGCAGCAACAGAGAATCCAGCACAGGTCACACAGGAACACATCCAGACAAGGCTGGAATGGCAGCAGGGAAGGAGACTCCACAACCTCTCTGGGCAGCCTGTGCCAGTGGCTTGGAGGTAAAGTTTTGCTTTCTTGCAGTAGTCTATTTTAAAGTAAAAATTAAAGAGAAGGAGGAGAAAAAAAATAAAAGGAAAGAGAAACTTGAAAGACAGAATCAAGATGAAAGCCCAAATATTACTTTATACTTCTGGCAACAGATGGAAATTGTGGAGTAAGGGAATTAAACTTTAATACACATCCAAAGAAATGCCCAAGAACAAAGTCAAAATAGCTTTCTCCTTTAGACTGCATCTGAAGCTGACACAGAAAGAAAACATTTTCTCTTCTCTCAAATGAATGGATTGATTTGGGAGGTCTCTTAGTCCTGTGCTGTTTGATGTGACTTCTCTTGAGGGATGAGCATCTGATTTTTCATGCTTCTTGGCAAGCAGTAATCACACAGGACTTTATTGTCAGACAGGGTTGGAGTCTCAGCAGTTGTGCACAGAAATGCTTCTGGTTGCTGTGGGAATGTCAGAATGATCTCACAGGCACAGTCTGAAGTGTCACAGCTGGTAAGGACACAGCTCTTCCTGAGCCACTGCGGGCAGGATGTTAGGGGTTGGAAGGGACCTCTGGGGATCTTCCACTCCACCCCCACCTCAACCAGAGCAGGACCAGAGAATCCAGCTTAGGTCACCCAGGAACACATCCTGGCAGGGCTGGAAAGGCTCCAGAGAAGGAGACTCCACAACCTCTCTGGGCAGCCTGTGCCAGGGCTCTGGGACAGTCACGAAGTTCTTCCTCATCTTGAGGCAGTACTTTCTGTGCTGCAGTTTCCATCCCTTGCACCTTGTCTGATCATAGGGCACAAGTGAGCAGAGACTGTCCCTGTCCCTTCCTTCCTGACCCCCAGCCCTCAGAGATTTATAGACATCGATTAAATCCCCTCTCAGTCTTCTCTTCTCCAGACTAAGCAGCCCCAGATCCCTCAGCCTCTCCTCATCAGCCATGCCCTTCAGTCCCCTCATCATCCTCGTAGCCCTCTGCTGGACCCTCTCCAGCAGATCCCTGTCCCTCCACAGCTGGGGAGCCCAAAACTGAAGGCAATACTTAAGATGAGGTCTCACCAGGGCCGAGTAGAGGGGGAGGAGAACCTCCCTTGATCTGCTGGACACAGTCTTCCCAATACACCCCAGGATCCCATTTGCCTTCTTGGCCCCCAGGGCACGTTGCTGTGCCATGGATGTTCTCCCCCAGCACTCCCAGGTCCCTCTCCTTGGGGCTGCTCTCCAGCAGTCACCTCCCAGCCTGCACTGCTGCAGTTTATTCTTCCTCCCCAGGTGCAGGACTCTGCACTCGTCCTTGTTGACCCCCATTTGGTTCCTCTGTGCCCAGCTCTGTCTGTCCAGGTCTCGCTGGAACGAGAGTGTATGTAAAAGTTGTCCTGTAAAGTTGGAATCATTTTTTTGGTGGTCAGTGCCATCTGAATGTAAATCTTGGAGGTAACAGACAGCTGAGCCACTTGACACAAATCCCAAGCACTGAATCATAGAACAAACCAGGCTGGAAGAAACCTCCAAGATCATCCAGTCCAACCTAGGACTAGGAATGAAGGAGCTGTTCAGTTGACCACGTTGCATTGCGCTCTGCTTGGTTGGATTGAAAGGTGAAACTCTTGATCAGTTGTTTTAGCTAGGTGGTACAGAAGGGGATTGTTAGTGACTTCCTCCCCACCCCAAAAAAAAATAGAGAAGGCTCTGAGCAGATCTTTCCATTGTTCTTTGCTGCTCAGAGTACAGCTTGCTGGAAAACAGGGCTAAGAGGAGCCCTCAGGACAGCAGCATGCAGACCCCTCGTGCTGAGCTTGCCCCTGGAAGCTGACCCAGTGCCAGTCCAAAATATGAGGTGAGAGCTCTTTGTCCATCTGCTCATGATTGTGTGAGGCTTGTGAGGGGCCTCTGCTTTTCTCAGTAGAGGTCCCAGCAGAGCTTTGTGGAGCATCATCTGTGCCAGACTTATCCTGGTCTGGACAGGACCTGCATCTCCTGCCCTCCGTTGCTCTTGTCTCGGAAAGTCTCCCTCAGCCTTCGTCGTCTTCTTTCCCTAAGGGAAAACAAGGAATGGTCAGAGATAAACCAGCTGGGAACAGGAAGTCAGTTTAGGAGTTCATAGAATCATAGCATGGTTTAGGTTGGAAGAGATCTCAAAAGCTCAGCCAGCTCCAACCCCCTGTCATAATCAGGGACACCTCCCACTAGAACAGGTTGCTCAAGGACTCATCCAGCCTGGTCCTGGACACCTCCAGGGAGGTTGTGGATGACAGAAGCACAGAAAGTGATCAGAGATCTGTGCATCTGTGCTCCACAACCTCCCTGGGCAACCTGTGCCAGTGTCTCACCACCCTCACTGCAAACAACTTCCTAACATCCAGATCCAATCTCCCCTCTGCCACTTCAAACCCATTCCTCCTCATCCTCTCATTCCCAGACCTTGTCAATAGTCCCTCCCCAGCCCTCCTGGAGCTCCCTCCAGATACTGGAAGGCCACTCCAAGGTCTCCTTGAAGCCTTCTCTTCTCCAGGCTGCAGAGCCCCAACTCTCTCAGCCTGTCCTCAGAGCAGAGCTGCTGCAGCCCTCTGAGCATCTTGGTGGCCTCCTCTGGGCTGGCTCCAACACTTCCATGTCTTGCTTGTGCTGGGGGCTCCAGGACTGCACACACGGTGGTGTTGATGTGTTCCCTCCCTTCCTGGGGGTTACTCAGAGTGACAGCAAAGGCCAGGTACTTGAAAGGGGGGCAGAGGTGGTTGCTGAAGAGGCAGTAGATGAGGGGGTTGATGGCACTGTTCAGAGCTGGCAGGTTCTGAATGATCACAGAGGCATAGAAACGCTCTTTGGTCTCAGGCAGTATGTTGAAGTTGTCCAGGATATCAAAAAGGAAGTAAGGGCTCCAACAGAGAACAAATGCTGGAAGAGAGACACAGAGAGCAAGAGCTTGGCATGAGATGCTTCAGCAATTCAGGGAGGCAAACACACTCGAGCAGACACTTTCTTAACACAAAGTATTTGTCAGTGAAAAAACGCCAAGCAAAACCAACAAGCCCAAATATTTCTGCCTACTCAGGGCCTTATTTAAGAGAATAGTGATTAGATTGGGCTTTAACTTGTCTTTGTTTTGATTTGAATGCCCATAAAGTATATTGTGTGTGCCCTTCTAAGTGTTTGGAGTGCTCCCTCCAGGCGGATGGAGGCACTTCTGAGCACACATAAAGGGTAAATAGGTTTGCAGTTAAGGCATCATCAGAGTGAAGCGCTCTTTTAATGGTCCCTGGAGTCAGCAGCCAATCGAAATGTGCACAGTGGCAAATCACTGCTCTGCGTGGCTGTGCTGCCTGTCACAGCTACCTATTAAAAGAGGACTCTCAGACACCCAGGAGCAAGGAATTGACACATTCACACCACTCCTGGGCAGGGCAACCTAGCATTTGGCATCCTGGTTGGAGGTGCTGTGTATGTGGTGTGTGCTGGAAGACCTTATCATAGACTCAGTCAGGTTGGAAGAGAGCTCCAAGCTCAGCCAGCCCAACCTAGCACCCAGCCCTGCCCAACCAACCAGACCATGGCACTAAGTGCCCCAGCCAGGCTTGGCTTCAACACCTCCAGCCACAGCGACTCCACCACCTCCCTGGGCAGCCCATTCCAATGCCAATCACTCTCTCTGCCAACACCTTCCTCCTAACATCCAGCCTAGACCTGCCCTGGCACAACTTGAGGCTGTGTCCCCTTGTTCTGTTGCTGGGTACCTGGCAGCAGAGCCCAACCCCACCTGGCTACAGCCTCCCTTCAGGCAGCTGTAAGCAGCAATGAGCTCTGCCCTGAGCCTCCTCCAGGCTAAACAACTAATGCCTGTACTGCAACTTGAGAGGAGACTCTGCGGGAAGGGAAAAAAAGAATGAGTGGTTCATAGCCCTCAATTTGTTCAGTGGAGGAAATAAAAAGAGCACAGATCCACCTTTACTCGTGGCCCCCTCACAAATAGCTATGGCATCTCCTTTCACAAAGGCTTTGGAGTCAAGCCTGGAGCACAGCCCTGTGAGGAGAGGCTGAGGGAGCTGGGGGTGTGCAGCCTGCAGAAGAGGAGGCTCAGGGCAGAGCTCATTGCTGTCTGCAGCTCCCTGAAGGGAGGCTGTAGCCAGGTGGGGTTGGGCTCTTCTGCCAGGCACCCAGCAACAGAAGAAGGGGACAGAGTCTCAAGCTGTGCCAGGGCAGGTCTAGGCTGGATGTTAGGAGGAAGTTGTTGGCAGAGAGAGTGATTGGCATTGGAATGGGCTGCCCAGGGAGGTGGTGGAGTCGCTGTGGCTGGAGGTGTTGAAGCCAAGCCTGGCTGGGGCACTTAGTGCCATGGTCTGGTTGATTGGCCAGGGCTGGGTGCTAGGTTGGGCTGGCTGAGCTTGGAGGTCTCTTCCAACATGGCTGATTCTGTGATTTTGGTGGGAAGAGACAGAATCACAGAATGGTCTGGGTTGGAAGGCACCTCCAAAGCTCATGCTGCCCAACCCCCTCTGCAGTTAGCAGAGGCATCCTCAACTAGATCAGGCTGCCCAGAGACCAAGTACACACTTCAAGATCAAATCCAACCACTAACTGAACATTGCCCAGCTACCACTAAACCATGGGCTCCAGTACCATACCCACCTGTCTTTTAAATCCCTCCAGGGATGGTGACTCCATCTCCCTGGGCAGCCTGTTCCAGTGCTTGACAACCCTTTCTGTTTCTATAACCATTTCCATGGGGATGCTGGGCCAGGCAGTTCACTCAACTAAGCTTTAGGTGCCAGGCTTGCAAGGGTCCAGGCATCTGTGAAATCAGACATATGATCTCTCTCTGACCCAAAGGAGACACCAGAGTGACCTCATGCTTCTTGTGCTGTTAATCAGCAGTGCTTCTTCCTCGGTAGTCAGCTGAGTGCTCACTGAACCCACAGAGAAGTAAACTCCCTTCTGGTCTTCAGAGTGACCAACGCAGCAGTGCCTGTGGCAGGTACCACCACAACAGCCCCATAGTGGCAGCCTCTAGGTGTAGCATGGGCTCTGCAGGACTTGAGAGGGCTCCAAAGGAATCCATGACTGTTAGGTACTGACATCTGCTTGAACATCAAGAGATGTTGGGTGCCTCAAGATTGCCAAGGTCCAGGTGAGCTCCTCAAATCTAATGGTGTGGCCACTATGGTTGTCTTGGGCGAAAGCTTCCCCTGATTGCCACTCAGAAGAAGTTGAGGCTCAGAGAAGCTATTCTTGGGCTTCTAAAAAGCATGAATCACAACAGCCCCTCTCCTGCCTGCAGATGGTACCACTGAAGTGGGAGCTAAGCACCTCTGGAGCAGCTATTATCATCAGCACAGCATCCCCTCTGAATCTTGTGCACCCCCAGGGAGAGGAGCGATCTCTTCTTCAGTGGCAGGGGATGACTGCCAGCCCTTGGGAGTAAATAGCTTTGGTCTCCTTCCTGCCTGTCTCTGGCAGCTAATCACAAGCCCTCTGTGACGCTGCCTTTATGCACTGAGCTAGAATGTCAGCCTCCTAATTCTGTCAGGATAATGTCATCTCCCTGGGAGACAGAGGACACCTGCACTGAGTCATCTGCTGCCCAGCTGGGGAAAGAGGAGCTGCTTCTTCCCAGCTCGGCACTCAACAGGCTTCTGGCATCGCTTTCATTGCTCTGCATCCACTGCCTCTCCTTTCTCTCCCTTGCACTGCCCCAGCACCTAAGATGCCATGCACAGTCTGAGCCCAAAAGGCAGCTCACTTCTTGAGGCTGGATAGGAAGGAGGTCATAGAATGGTTTGGGTTGGAAGGGACCTGGTAGAGGTCACCTACTCCAAACCCCCTGCAGTTAGCGGTGACATCTTCAACTAGATGAGGTTGCTCAGAGCCTCATCCAACTTGACATGGAATGTTTCCAGAGATGGGGTATCTGCCACCTCCCTGTGCCAGTGTCTCACTGCCCTCACTCTAAAGGACCTCCACCACTTGCTCAAGACCTCATCCAGCCTGGCCTTGAACACCTCCAGGGAGGTTGTGGAGGACAGAAGCAATCAAAGATGATATTCTGTGCTTCTGTCCTCCACAACCTCCCTGAGCAACCTGTGCCAGTGTCTCACCACCCTCACTGCAAACAACTTCTTCCTAACATCCAGTTTCAATCTCCCCTCTGCCACTTCAAACCCATTCCTCCTCATCCTGTCATTACAAGACCTTGTCAATAGTCCCTCCCCAGCCCTCCTGTAGCCCACTTCATATTCTGGAAGGCCACTCCAAGGGCTCCTGGAAGCCTTCTCTTCTCCAGGCTGCAGAGCCCCAACTCTCTCAGCCTGTCCTCAGAGCAGAGCTGCTGCAGCCCTCTCAGCATCTTGGTGGCCTCCTCTGGACTGGCTCCAACAGTTCTATGTCCTGCTTATGCTGGGGGCTCAGTCTCCCCTCTTTTAGTTTAAAAGCATCACCTCCTTTCTTTGTTCCTTTTAGGCAATATCTCTCCTGCCTTTATGCCCAGGGGAAGCTGCTCACAATTTCATTTCAGCCTTATGTCAGATGCCTAAAATAGGAACTTCTCAGAGGAGAGGGGAAGGACAAGGTTGGGGTCAGGGTTTGTTCCCTTGTTCCTTTTAGGCAATAGCTCTTCTTCATTTTATGCCCAGGGGAAGCTGCTCACAATTTCATTTCAGCCTTATGTCAGATGCCTAAAATAGGAACTTCTCATCCAGAGGAGAGGGGAAGGACAAGGTCAGAAGGCAAGTCAGAGGGGTCCAAGTAAAGTTCATTCTCTGGGCCATCTACTGCACTTTTATCTAGTGATGCCAGAGGTTGCTGAGGAAGATCAGCAACCTAACATCAGCATCATCCTCCCTAGCTGTCAGCCATGGAGCTTTTCACTTACCAAGGATGATTACAATGCTGTACTTGATGGCTTTCACTTTCGCCCTGGATATGAACCCACGACTGGTGTAGCCAGCAGAGGTTTTGCCACCTGGAGAAAGAAGACTTCAGGTAGTAAAAGAACAGTGGTGGTGCATGTCTGTGCCAGTGCATGCCTACCACAGGACAGACAGGGATCCAGTGCCCATCCTTCCCTGGGGTCAGCAAGGGACTCAATAGTTCCTGAGATTTGGACACTTGCAAACCTGGTCAGGCACTCAGAATCTGAGCCAGCCTAAACCAGAAGGGGAAATACAAGCAGAAGAGTTCTTCTTGAAGCATTGTGGCAATTAGGTAGTCATAGAATCTTAGAATGGCTTGGAAGGGACCTAAAAGGTCATGTACAACTCCTGTGCCATGGACAAGGACACCTCCTACTAGACCAGGCCCTGTCCAAATTGTTTTTGAACACTTCCAGGGTTGGAGACTCCATAAATTCTCTGTGCAACTTGTTCCAGTGTCTCACCACCCTCATGGAGAAAAGTTTTCTCCTGCTGTCTAATCTATATATAGCTTCTCCCAGTTTGAATCCATTCATTCTTGACCTGTTACTACCTGCCTTTGTAAAGAATCCCTCCACAGCTATCCTGGAAGCTCCCTTCCAATACTAGAAGGCTGCTCTGAGATTTCCCTGCAACCTTCTCTTCTGGTTTAGCAATCCCCAGCTCTCTCAGCCTGTCTTCATAGCAGAGGTGTTCAACCACTCTCTCTCAGCCTGTCTTCATAGCTGAGGTGTTCAACCACTCTCTCTCAGCCTGTCTTCATAGCAGAGGTGTTCAACCACTCTGATCATTTTTGTGGGCCTCTTCTGGACCCAGTCCAAAGGTTCCACATCCTTCCTGTGTTGGAGGTTTCAGAGCTGGCCAGAATACTCCAGCTGGGATCTCGTGAGAGCAGAGCAGAGGAGCAGAACCACCTCCCTCAACCTGCTGGCCATGCTCCTGCCATACACACTGGGCTCTCTGGGCTGCAGACACACATTGCCAGTTCATGATGAGCTTCTCACCTAGCAGCACTCCCAAGTCCTTTCCAGGACTGCTCTCTACCTATTGTCCAGCCAGCCTGTATTTGTGCTTGGAATTGCCCCCAGAGGCAGGACCTTGCACTTGACTTCATCAAAATTCATCAGGCTGGCATTGGCACAACTCTCAAGGCCATCGAGGTCCCTCTGGATGGCATCCCTGCCCTCCAGCATGCCCATATCCCTCCATACTGGGGGATGGAACTAGATGATCCTTGTGGTCCCTTCCAGCTCTGGCTGATTCTATGATATTGCTGTGTCCAGTTCTGGGCTCCTCAATTTGAGAGAGATGTTGAGGTGCTGGAAGGTGTCCAGAGAAGGGCAGCAAGGCTGGGGAGGGGCCTGGAGCACAGCCCTGTGAGGAGAGGCTGAGGGAGCTGGGGGTGTGCAGCCTGCAGAAGAGGAGGCTCAGGGCAGAGCTCATTGCTGTCTGCAGCTCCCTGAAGGGAGGCTGTAGCCAGGTGGGGTTGGGCTCTNTCCCTGGATGTGTTTAAGGCCAGGCTGGCTGAGGCTGTGGGCAGCCTGCTCTAGGGTAGGGTGTCCCTGTCCATGGCAGGGGGGGTTGGAACTGGCTGATCCTTGTGGTCCCTTCCAACCCTGACTGATTCTATGGTTCTGTATTCCCAACACTGAACACTGAATCAGGAAAATCACTCCTATATTCCCAGCAGTCAGGACAATCACTCCCATATTCCCAGCACTGAGTCAGCAAAATCACTCCAATATTCCCAGCACTGAGTCAGGAAAATCACTCCCATATTCCTAGCAATAAATCAGGAGTATCACTCCCATATTCCCAGCACTCAGGAAAATCACTCCCATATTCCTAGCAGTAAATCAGGAATATCACTCCCATATTCCTAGCACTCAGGAATATCACTCCCATATTCCCAGCACTAAATCAGGAAAATCACTCCCACATTCCCAGCACTGAGTCAGGAAAATCCTCCCCTGTGTGCCCAGCTGTATGGGTCTCATAAATGCAGTGTGCCAAAGCACAACCAGAGTGGTACCAGAGGAGGCAGTGTCTGAAACCAGCCCAGCAGCGATGACCAAGAGAAGAGAAGCAGCAACCTGACAAAGCAGCCTACCTGCTCCCTTCTAACTGCCTTTCAGTCCCAGGGATTTGGGTGTTCTTTTTACACCCTCCCTTCTCTTAATCTCTGCCTGTCTGTGATGCTGTGGCTCATCAGTCACGCAGTTTACCCTGGCTGTTGACTGGGTGATGAGATCCGAACCGCTGGCAGCCCAGCTCTGCAGAGCTGGGAGTGTGGCTCCAAGTGAGTCTGCCAGCAAGGCTGGCTGATCTCATTTTCTCTCAAGTCACACTAAATGTCTTTGAGGCTCCTGGATTTGAATAACAGTAGCAGCAGGATTGCAATAATATGCCTGATTTCATTATTAATGTCAATTTCCTCTTCGTGTTGCTGGCTCAGAATAATTCGGTTCAGAGTAGTGAATACACAAGAAGGTCATTTTCTTTTTCTTCTTTACTAAAGCAGCTTCAAATTCTTCTTGTCCAAACTTTAAGGCTGGAATTTTGATTCGTGCAATCAGCCATGGAAGGGGAGGGGGTTGGATCTAAATGATCTTTCAGGTTCCCTTTCCAAGCTGTGTGCAGTTTTGGGCTCTGCAGTTGAAGAGGGACAGGGAACTGCTGGAGAGGGTCCAGCAGAGAGCAGTGAGGATGATGAGGGGACTCTTATGAGGAGAGGCTGAAGGACCTGGGACTGTTTAGTCTGGAGAAGAGAAGACTGAGAGGGGATTTAATCAATGTTTATAAACACCTGAGGACTGCTCAGGAGATGGGGGACAGGCTCTGCTCACTGCTCCCTGGGAGATAGGACAAGGAGCAATGGATGGAAGTAACAGCACAGGAGGTTCCAGCTCAACACACCTTGAGTGCTGTGTCCAGTTCTGTGCTCCTCAATTCAAGAGAGATGTTGAGGTGCTGGAAGGTGTCCAGAGGAGGGCGCCATAGCTGGGGAGGGGCCTGGAGCACAGCCCTGTGAGGAGAGGCTGAGGGAGGTGTTGGATCAGGACCAGGTTGGATGAGGCCTTGAGCCAGCTGTTCTAGTGGGAGGTGGGTTGGGACTGGCTGAGCTTTGAGCTCCCTTCCAACCTAAACCATTCTGTGCTTCTGAAATCCAACCTTGCAAGGTCATATGGAAACACAGCAAAAAAAAAGACCCAACAAACCACGACCCAAAACTTACTCAAGCATCTTCTGGAACAAAGAAAGTCTATTGTGGAAATGGGCCAAGTTCTAGGGATAGGGATTCTAAGTTGCAAGATGTAGGAAGAGAGTCGTGAATGAGCAATCACTGCAATGACAGGGGCCCAGTAGGGCACCAGAATAAGTCCAGGCATTCCCCAGGATCTGGGGTGGGGACTGATGGGGTTTGAATTGTGAGGCTGGAGATGTGTGCTGAGACTCACCAGGGCAGCTGGATAGGATGACAGCCTGAGCTTTGCTCTTCATCCAAATGGTTCGAATCACAAGGGAGTATATGATGCTGCAGAAGGGAGAAGAGGCATGAGGCAGAGTGAATTTTACTCACATCCCAAATGCTTTGTGCTCTCTGAACGTTCTGATCTGTCTGCAAGCAGCTCATAGAAGAGGTGAGACTTCGTAGGAGTAATAACAATGATGGCAGTCAATAAAATGTTGCCCTCTCTCATGGTGCTTCTCAGACACAGATCTGAAGAGTTTTCCACCATGGAAGTTGTTGTCATTGTCCTGACTTGCAGATGTCAAATCAGAGATGCAGAGGAATGGTTCTTTTATTGTGGCCTTTCAGCACTGTTCAGACTCCATCTGGAGTACTGCATCCAGTTCTGGAGCCACAACTACAAGAGGGCTATGGATGTGCTGGAAGGTGTCCAGAGAAGGGCCACAAGAATCATTAGAGGGCTGGAGCTGCTCTGCTATGAGGAGAGACTGAGGCAGTTTCAACCAGACCATGGCACTAAGTGCCCTATCCAGGCTTTGCTTCAACACTAGCAGGGCAAGGGAGGGGATTCTGCCCCTTTGCTCTCCTCAGACCCCCACGTGGAGTCCTGTGTGTAGTTCTGGAGCCCTCAACACAAGAAGGACATGGAGCTGTTGGAGCCAGTCCAGAGGAGGCCACCAAGATGCTGAGAGGGCTGCAGCAGCTCTGCTCTGAGGAGAGGCTGAGAGAGTTGGGGCTCTGCAGCCTGGAGAAGAGAAGGCTTCCAGGAGACCTTGGAGTGGCCTTCCAGTATCTGAAGGGGGCTACAGGAGGGCTGGGGAGGGACTACTGACAAGGTCTTGTAATGATAGAACGAGGAGGAATGGGTTTGAACTGGCTGAGGGGAGATTCTGTGCAGGTTTGAGCCATCTGGTTGCCAGGCTCCTTAGGTGAGAGCTGGAAATTGAAGGTGCAGCCTGGGCTGTGCAGCAGAGGATTAGCAGACTTGCCCCATGAGGGCTTTGCTTGCATCTGCCATGGACTGTAGCTTGCCTTCCTTAATCCCTTCAAAGGTCCAGCCTGGCTCCCAGATGACTTGAACAGCTTCTTTTTACCTCCTGCCTTCTCAACAAGCTGTTTATTTAGCAGTTGGTGCACCTGAGGGTTCCTTTGTGCTTTGCAGGACAATGGTGGCAAATTCTTGTAGCCTTTCTCCTTTGCTTGTTCCAGTGAATAAGAATGGGTTATGATTAGGACCTCAGGGTGCTGATGGACATCAGGCTTACCATCAGCCAGCAGTGTGCTCTCATGGCCACGGAGGCCAAGGATACCCTGGAGTGCATTAAGAGTGTGACCAGCAGGCTGAGGGAGGTTTTTCTCCCCCTTTACTCTCCACATCTGGAATACTACATCTAGCAGAAGCTCTTCAGTTCAAGAGAGACAGGGAACAAGAGAGAGAGACAGGCCAATGGGATGAGATTTAACAAGGCCAAGTGCAGGGTTCTACGCTTTGGCCACAACAACCCCAAGCAGCACTACAGGCTGGGGACAGAGTGGCTGAGAGCAGCCAGGCAGAGAGGGACCTGGGGGTGCTGGGAGAGAGGAGCTGAGGATGAGGCAGCAGTGCCCAGGTGGGCAGCAGAGCCAATGGCATCCTGGGCTGGCTCAGGAGCAGTGTGGCCAGCAGGACAAGGGAGGTTCTTCTGCCCCTGTGCTCAGCACTGCTCAGGTCACACCTTGAGTGCTGTGTCCAGTTCTGGGCTCCTCCATTGCAGAGAGATGTTGAGGTGCTGGAAGGTGTCCACAGGAGGGCGCCAAAGCTGGGGAGGGGCCTAGAGCACAGCCCTGTGAGGAGAGGCTGAGGGAGCTGGGGGTGTGCAGCCTGCAGCAGAGGAGGCTCAGGGCAGAGCTCATTGCTGTCTGCAGCTCCCTGCAGGGAGGCTGTAGCCAGCTGGGGTTGGGCTCTGCTGCCAGGCACCCAGCAACAGAACAAGGGGACACAGTCTCAAGTTGTGCCAGGGGAGGTCTGGGCTGGATGTTAGGAGGAACCTGTTGGCAGAGAGAGTGACTGGCACTGGAATGGGCTGCCCAGGGAGGTGCTGAAGCAGAGCCTGGCTGGGGCTCTTGGTGCCATGCTCTGGCCAGGGCTGCCTGTATTGATCTTTTCTGCCTTTTCCTTTCCTCTGCAGCTGGATCCACTGCAGCCTTCCTTATCGGTAGGAGAGCAAAGGAGGTGTAAAGCTGCTCAGAGAGGGCTTTAGGAAAGAGGAGTCACTTGTCATGCTAGGTAAGCCTCCCAGCAACCATTTTGCCAACCACAATTCTGCCTTTATGCTTTGATCTCTCTGGGACTCCAGATCTTATTAGTGCCTAATCTCTTTTTATCCCCAGCTATGCTGGCACAGAGCTAACGAATGAGTTGCCAGAAATGTGTCAGCCAAAACTTAGGGTCATAAAAGGCATCTGTGTGTGCTGCAAAGCCACAGCAATAAAACAAGAGAGAGCCCTTCTGGAACAGAAGTTGTGCTTTCCTTGCAAGGGACATAAGCAGGTTTATTTCAGGATGCATCTGCAGCATCTTTTAACCTGTGAGAGGTGGCTGGAGGAGAAGACAGCAGCTGATAGGTGAAAGGGTGGAAAGGAATTTCTGCTTTGATGGGAAATGAAGTGGCAGATGAGCAAAGAGTAGAGCGGGACAGGCAACAGCTGGCACTCAAATGAACAGGAGGTGTTCAGCAATAGGCTGCACCACTCTGACCACATCATAATCTGTTTCCTCCTTCTTGACATCAAGAGGCTTCCAAGAGGTAAGAGCACACCAAACACACACATGCATGGCAAGCCTAGCATTGCAGAGGCACTGTTCAGAAGGGTGTCTGGCAAGAGCACAAGGGGGAATGGTTTGGAGGTGAGGGAGAGCTGGTTTGGACTGGATCTCTAGGAAGAAGTTCTTCAGAGCGTGGTGAGGCTCTGGGACAGGCTGCTCGGGGAGGTTGTGGCTGCCTCCTCCCTGGCAGTGTTCAGGGCCAGGTTGGATGAAGGCTTGAGCAGCTGAGTCTAGTTGAGAGGTGTCCCTTGTCCATGGCAGGAAAACTGGGAGTAGGTGACCTCTGGGATCTCTTCCAACCTAAGCCATTCTAGGATCCTGTGATTATTAGCAGGTAAGAGACTAAAGAAAGGTAATAAAAAAGGAAGTTCTTCACAGAGAGAGTGATTGGCATTGGAATGGGCTGCCCAGGGAGGTGCTGGAGGCATCGTGGCTGGAGGTGTTGAAGCCAAGCCTGGCTGGGGCACTTAGTGCCATGGTCTGGTTGATTGGCCAGGGCTGGGTGCTAGGTTGGACTGCATGATCTTAGAGGTCTCTTCCAACCTGCTTGATTCTATGATTCTAAAGAGCTCAGGTGGAGCAATCAAAGCTGGATGGAAAAACAGTCCAGGCCTTTTTGAGAAGGAGCTGTGAAGACCACAGGTCAGAAGGGACATGCTGCTGACCTGAAAATGCAGTAACCTCTCCAGCCCTGCTATGCACATGTGTGGAGGTGGCAGGGAAATAGAAGAATCTGCTTCAGACTGTGGATGTCACTCAGCAAATTAAATTCATTGCACCTCCAAAAGCAATTTAGCTTCAATCCAGCTTCTACAGGAGGAAGACCTCTGCTCACTGTGGCATGTTATTAGCTGCTGCTGGTGGTTAGTTTGACCTTGTTGCTAATTGCAGCACCTGTGTAAATAAGCAGCTGATGGTTAGTCATGCAAATGCTGCTGGGAATAGACCCACTCCATCTTTGTTTTTTCTCCCAGAGTCACTTTGATTTGGGGAAACAAAATGCCTCCTGTATTGGCATTATCAATCAGGAGAGTTTCTTGATCTGCCCACGTTTTAGTGTGGAAAAAGAGGAGGCTGAGGGCAGAGCTCATTGCGGGCTACAACTGCCTGAAGGGACACTGTGGAGAGGCTGCTGCTGGGCTCTGCTCACAGGTAACTGGAGACAGAACAAGGGGGAATGGCCTCAAGCTGAGGCTGGGGAGGCTTAGATTGGACATTAGGAAAAAGTTTTTCATGGAGAGAGTGGTCAGGGACTGGAATGAGCTGCCCAGGGAGGTGCTGGAGTCACCCACCCTGGATGTGTTTCAGGGTGGTTTGGATGTGGTGCTTGGGGATATGGTTTAAGGTGAATCTTGTAGAGTAGGGTTCTAGGCTGGACTTGGTGACCCTGAAGGGCTTTGCTAACCTGGATATGTTTAAGGGTAGCTTAGATGTGGTGCTTAGGGATATGGTTTAAGGTGAACCTTGCAGAGTAGGGTTCTAGGCTGGACTTGGTGATCCTGAGGGGCTTTGCCAACCTGGATGTGTTTAAGGGTGGTTTGGATGTGGTGCTTAGGGCTGTGGTTTAAGGTGAACCTTGCAGAGTAGGGTTCTAGGCTGGGCTTGGTGACTCTGAGGGGCTTTGCCAACCTGCATGTCTCTGTGATTCTGGGATCTAAGCAGAGGAACTTTTCCAATGATGAGTTATTTAAGTATGACAGCACAAGAACACTGGTGGCACATTTAGAATTGATCAATACCTTTCTCATTTCCACTTTTGGGTGAGTCTTTTGCCAAAGGCTTCCTGGATACCTCAGTATTCATTAGTAAAATAAGCCCTTGCAGTGGGAAGGGGGAAAAAAGCACCCAAAAGCTCCCTGCTGATTGCTTCTATTTATCACTCAACGTTGCCTTACTGCCTCTTGCAGTTTACTTGTGCAAAGAGGATGCAGCTGCATTATGCTTTATGGCAGCTAATGGTCAGCAGTCTTTATGCAGGGGCAAAAGGCAGATGTCATTTCTGTGTCACTTCAGCTGAGCAAACCATTGTGTGCATGGGGAATGGGCGAGGGAATCCACAGGGGCAAGACCTGAGCTTTTTTCTTTACTTAGAAATGGAAATGGCAGGCAAAAAAAATGCTCCTGCTTGTTGGACAGAGCTCCAAAAGTGACCTTTGGGATTTTCAGGATCCATATGTTTTTATTCCTTTAAACACATAAGTGTTCATCAATAGCTGAGGGCTGGGGGTCAGGAAGGAAGGGACAGGGACAGCCTCTGTTCCTTGTGCCCTGGCTTAGGGCAAGGGGCAAGGGGCAAGGGATGGAAACTGCAGCAAAACTGAGGAAGTTCCATTCCAATATGAGGAAGAACTTCTTGGCTGTAAGGGTCCCAGAGCCCTGGCACAGGCTGCCCAGAGAGGTTGTGGAGTCTCCTTCTCTGGAGCCTTTCCAGCCCTGTCTGGATGTGTTCCTGTGCAACCTGTGCTGGATTTTCTGGTCCTGCTCTGACAGGTCTCTTCCAACCTCTAAGATTCTGTGATCCTGTGACAAGAAGACCTCCAGAAGTCCCTTCCAACCCCTAACATCCTCTGATCCTGAAATGCCTTTCATTTAACCTAGGTCTTGTTTTGCTGCAGTGCTCCTTTTTCCCTTCCCTATTTCTCCTTTTTGCTGGTTCTGCGTTGGTTTGGATTTGGTTTTTTTTTCCCCCACCCAATTATTTTTTCCTGCTGCTCCAAAGCAAATGTTCTCTTTGGAGTTTGAACAGCAGATGGATTGAATATTTTTTCTCCCCATTCTGTGCTTCAGGAGGAAATTTTGCAAGTGTTTTTAAGTTGAATTTGGAATTGTATTAGCCAAACACCAACGTAGCCCATTTAGCAGGTTACAGTATAGGAAATGGATTTGGTAATCATGAACAACAGCTCAAGAGTCTGAGTCCTTTGATAATCCATGGCAGGGGGGCTGGAACTAGATGATCCCTGAGGTCCCTTCCAGCCCTGACAATTCTATGACTCTGTAGAATACAATTATCAAGGTAGAATTACAGACCCAGAAACCCAATAGCTCACCTGTTCTCCCTATCACAGGACCTGGGAGGTGGGGAAGGGGCAAATGTTTGCTGAAGAGAAGTCTGTTGTCTGGATTTGAGCCACATTGAACCTCTGCTCAGAGGGATTCAGCTGGCACATATACTCTTCTGAGTTTAGAATCATCAAATCAAGCAGGTTGGAAGAGACCTCAAAGCTCAGCCAGCCCAACCTAGCACCCAGCCCTGGCCAATCAACCAGACCATGGCACTAAGTGCCCCAGCCAGGCTTTGCAGAGAGGTGCTGGGAACTGATCTCCCTCATGTTTGAAGTCTTTCAGGGCTGTTTTATTTCTGAGGACAGCTTCTTTTTTTTCCCTCTATAAAGGTTAAAAAGAGATGGGTTTGGGTTTAGTTTTTTTGCTGTAGCTCATGGTTTGGCTTGGACTCTTTAGGACTTGCCCCTACTGCATCCGAGGGGATCAGCTTGTGAGTGGAAGGGTTTTCCAGGCTGAGCACAAGGTTATCCCCTAAATAATTCATTCCATGAGTTATGAACCACACAGCTCCTGCCAGTTAGCTGAAGGCTCTGTCAGGAACATGTGAAATCAGCTCTGCTGAGAGCTGAGGGATGGATGAGAGGAGCTTAAAAGCTGGTGGTACCTGGGCTGTAGCAAGTGAAAAGCGCTCAGCCAAAGCAGCGTCGTTTATCTAGCGTGGAACAAAGTCCTGCGCCTGGAGAGTAAAATCTGATCCTTTGTATGCACTCTGGATGAGATGTGCCAGGAAAAGTGCTGTCATCAGTGCACTGCTTTGCTCCAGAGGTTAGGGTTTTCAGCAGATTCAGGCAGCAGAACTAATTAAGAATTAACTCTGCCAAGCTGGTGCCCCACATTGCGTCAGGCACCTGCCAGGCGGCGAAGCCAGGGGGTTTGGGCAGAGAAAAGAGAGTAGCTCTGCAGACAGAATGGATGAGTGCAGGAGGAGTCTCATCCTTTCTCCATGCACACCTTCCCTTGCTTCTCTAGCAGCTGTGCTGTGTGCTTTGGCTTCTGCTTTATTCATATTTGCAGCTTCTTCCAGACTGCAGGGGTAAGCTCAGTGCTGTCTACAACCATCTCAAGGGAGGCTGTAGCCAGGTGGGGTTACTCCTGTTGTTGCTCCTCTCTTTCTCTTCTTCTGCTAACATGGTCACTACAGCATTTTATGTCACTCTCTAGGAGGCTCAGGGGTGAGCTCTTTGCTGTCTACAACCATCTCAAGGGAGGCTGTAGCCAGGTGGGATTGGGCTCTTCTGCCAGGCAACCAGCAGCAGAAGAAGGGGACACAGCCTCAAGCTGTGCCAGGGCAGGTCTAGGCTGGATGTTAGGAGGAAGTTGTTGGCAGAGAGAGTGATTGGCATTGGAATGGGCTGCCCAGGGAGGTGGTGGAGTGGCTGTGCCTGGAGGTGTTGAAGCAAAGCCCACCCCACCTAGAAGCAGAGGTTGGAGGGGCTGGGTGAGTTTCAGCTGCCAGCTGGCTCTAAACCAGGACAGCCACCAAGAATCACAGAATCAGTCAGGGTTGGAGGGGACCNGCCTCCTCCAGACTGCACAGCCCCAACTCTTTCAGTCTGTGCTCACAGCAGAGCTGCTGCAGCCCTCTCAGCATCCTCCTGGCCCTGCTCTGGACACACTCCAGCATCTCCACATCCCTCTTGTAATGGGGGCTCCAGAGCTGGATGCAGTACTCCAGGTGAGGTCTCACCAGAGCAGAGGGGGAGAATCACCTCCCTGGCCCTGATGGCCACAGTTCTCCTGCTGCATGAAACATGGTTTTGATCCTGCTGTAACCTTGCTACTGAAAGGGTATTGAAGGGAAAGGAAGGAAAGGGCTCAGAGGACAAACTATTGCCAGAAAAAGCCTTTCAAGAAGCTTCACCTCCCCTTGCACATCAGCTTCTGACTGCCCCTTTGCACTGGCAGAGCCTCATGGCTGGGTAAGTTCTGTTTAATAGCAGCTGGTGGCAGCAGCTTGGAGGGAGGCAATGCAAATCCCTGCTCACCAAGCACACTCTGGGGGTATTGGCTGAGCTCAGTTTGAAACAGATCCTGCTGCAAACAATCTTTGTGATTTTTGGGGGGGAGCAAATGAATCTCAGCTCCTTGCAGCTTGGGCTTCCTGTTGCAAAACAGGAAGGATGTTGTTTGCTTGCCTTTTGGGAGCGGTTGGCAGCTTTAAATGCTTGGAAGCTTTCTTTCTGGTCCTGCTGCAGGAACACTCTTCTAGCACTGTGCAGCTTGAGAGCACTTTAAGTTAATTTCATTTTAATTAGTGTTAAGTGTGGTTTCCTCTCCTCTTATTAAAACTGTGCTTTGTCATAATAGCTGCAGCTTCAGCCTGGCTTTACAGAGCTGCACTTCAAGCCTGGAGCTGTGGAGATAAGTGGACACACTTAGAGATTCAGTCCTTTTCTTTCAGAGCAAATGCTTCTGGCTATTAATACCACAGGGAGAACACAGAGGGCAAGTACAGTGCACAATGTGCTCAAGAGCTGAGGCAGCTATGAGGCAGGTGTGGGAATGCAATGAAGGAGCAGAAATTAAGGCACTGGGCAGGAATTAAAGCATTAAGCTGATTGTGCACTTGAAGGCACTCAGCACACGCTCACTGCCTGGGCTGCAGGCTTACCTGATGATGATCAGAGGAATGAAGTAGACCAGGAAAGCCACCACTGTCATGTAGGGGATCCAGTAGGAGTCGTCGGGCCAGAGAGCCCAGCACTGCACTTCCCCGCTGGAGAGCTGCCGCTTCCCAAATATGATCAGAGTCGGGATGGAAAAGAGGAAGGAGAGGCTCCAGGCCACTCCAATCAGAACTTTTGCCTGTCTTTCTGTGCAACAGAGTCAAACAGATGGTGTTAATGTGGCCCCCATGCAGCAGTACTGGGAGAAAGAGGGAGCTAAGGGAAGAAAGGGATCTGCTGGACTCACTCTTGCTAATACGCCCCAGCATCCCATTGGCCTTCTTGGCCACCAGGGCACATTGCTGTGCCATGGCTGTCATCCCCCAGCACTCCCAGGTCCCTCTCCACAGGGCTGCCCTCCAGCAGATCATCTCCCAACCTGTGCTGGTGCAGTTTTTTATCCTTCCCCAGGTGCAGGACTCTGCACTCATCATTGTTGAACCTCCTTTGGTTCCTCTGTGCCCAGCTCTCAGTCTGTCCAGATCTCGCTGGATGACCACACAGCCTGCAGCTGTATCAGCCAAGCCTCCCAGCTTGGTGTCAGCAGCAAACTTGCTGAGCAAACTCTGTGCCCTCATCAATGTCACTGATGAAGATGTTGACCCAGCACTGATCCCTGGGGGACTCCACTGCTTACAGCTCTCCAGCTGGACCTGGCACCGTTGATCACCACTCTTTGAACTCCATCTTGTAACCAGTTCCTAATCCACCTCACTGCCTGCTCTTCCATCCCACACTTCCTGAGTGGTTTGACTAGATGAGCTTTAAAGATCCCTTCCAACCCAAACCATTCTTTGTTTCTATGACTCTCTACTGAGTTAGGTGCCTCATGCAGTAGAAGCATTGGGATGTTAAGTGTGTAATTCTTCCACATCCTTTCCACTTTCTGTATTCACAGAGGGAGCATAAAATATGTAAGTGTTGAAGTTTGTTGTCTTAGCAGCCATGCAAAGTGTTTTAGGCAAGTGGCTTGGGGGTTAGTAATTAGACCACAATTAAAAACAAACAGAAATCATTATTTCAGGACACTTTTCAAAGCAAAATGTTTGGTTTGGGGCTTTTTGTGTTGGTTTAGTTTGGTGGTGGTGTTGTTTGGGTCTTGTTTAATCTCTTCATCAGTGACGTGGATGAGGGCATCAAATACAACCTCAGCAAGTTTGCAGATGACACCAAATGAAGCAGAAGGGAGGGTAGGAAGGCCCTGCAGAGGGATTTGGACGGGCTGGAGCCATGGGCTGAGGCCAACTGCATGAGGTTTAACAAGGCCAAGTGCTGGGTCATGCACTTTGGCCACAACAACCCCCAGCAGCCCTGCAGGCTGGGGGAGGAGTGGCTGGAGAGCTGCCTGGCAGAAAGGGACCTGGGGGTGTTGGTGGCCTGCTGGCTGAACATGAGCCAGCAGTGTGCCCAGGTGGCCAAGAAGGCCAACAGCATCCTGGCCTGGATCAGCAGTGGTGTGACCAGCAGGAGCAGGGAGGTGCTCATGCCCCTGTACTCAGCACTCAGGGACCACACCTCAAGTACTGTGCCCAGTTCTGGCCAGCACAGCACAGGAGGGACACTGAGGTGCTGGAGCGGTGCAGAGAAGGGCGAGGAGGCTGGGGAGAGGTCTGGCAGACATGGCCTATGGGGAGCAGCTGAGGGAGCTGGGGGTGTTTAGTCTGGAGAAGAGGAGGCTGAGAGGGGACCTTAGTGCCCTCTACAGCTACCTAACAGGAGGTTGCAGTGAGGCTGGAGCTGGTCTCTTCTCCCCAGTTACTAATGACAGGACAAGAGGAAATGGCCTCAAGTTGCATCAGGGGAGGTTGAGGTTGGCTGCTGGGAGGAAGTTCTTTCCTGAGCAGGTGGTCAGGCACTGGAACAGGCTGCCCAGGGAGGTGGTGGAGTCACCACCCCTGGAGGTGTTTAAAAGGAGAGTGGATGTGGTGCTTGAGGCTAAGGTCTGGTGATGAAGGCTGCTGGGCTGAAGGTTGGGCTGGCTGATCCTGGTGGTCCTTTCCAATCACAGTGATTAGATGCTGTGCTGAGGGGTTTGGGTTAGTCAAGGACTTGTCAGTGTGAGACTAATGACTGGACTGGAGGAGCTTGAAGGGCTCTGCCAGCCTAAGACATCTGTGGTTCTGTGTGCTTGTAGGCTTTTGGTTTGTCTTTCCACCTTCCCCTCCCTCCCCAAATGACATTTCAAGGCTACATGGAAGCAGTATTTTTGCAGTGTTGTAAAGAGAAGCAGCTCTGATTTCTTGCTCAAAAAGGATTTTGGAGGAACAAATGTTTCATTATTTGTTTTTTTTTTGGTAGGGGGGAGAGAGATTTGCCACAGGTTGACTCAGAACTGTTTTTTTGAGGTTTCTCTGTGTCATCACTGGTGGCAAAGTTTTGTAAAGCTCTTTGTTCACTACCTGTTGAGCAGCAGCACAGGGCACTTCAAAAGCCACCCAAGCAGCATCTCTGCTAGGAAGAGCTGGAGCCAAAAGGTTGAATATTTATGCATGTTTCGTGCATCAGAAGTGGGTCCAGCAGGGTGAGAGAGGTGATTCTCTCCCTCTGCTCTGCTGGGACCCCACCTGGACTACTGCATCCAGCCCTGGAGCCCCTATTAGAAGAGGGATGTGGAGATGCTGGAGCATGAAGTTCCAACCCCCCTGCCTTGGACAGGGACACCTCACACTAGATCAGGCTGGCCACAGCCTCAGCCAGCCTGGCCTGAAACACCTCCAGGGATGGGGCCTCAACTATCTCACTCGCAACCCATTCCAGCCTCTCACCACTCTCATGCTCAACAACTTCCTCCTCACCTCCAGCCTCACTCTCCCCACCTCCAGCTTTGCTCCATTCCCCCCAGTCCTGTCGCTCCCTGACAGCCTAAAAAGTCCCTTCCCACTTTTTTTGTAGGCCCCCTTCAGATGCTGGAAGGCCACAAGAAGGTCACCTGGGAGCCTCCTCTTCTCCAGCCTGCACAGCCCCAACTCTTTCAGTCTGTCCTCACAGCAGAGCTGCTGCAGCCCTCTCAGCATCCTCCTGGCCCTTCTCTGGACACACTCCAGCATCCAGGTGGGGTCTCAGCAGAGCAGAGCATTCACTCAGTGAACACAACACTGGAGTGTTCACTCAGTGCAAGGTACTTCAGATCCCACTTTAAGCTCTGTAGGGAAGAAATGATGGGGGGGGGGTGTTGTGTGTGTGCTGCTGCTAAGCAGTCAGGATGCATTTGAGTGCTGTGAAAACACCAACTAGAAGAAATAATAAGAACCAGCAGCTCCTCAGAGTTGCAGGCTCCAGCTTTGGAAGTCCTCTTATCACCCTGTTGTATGAATTCTCATCCACCCTCTATTCAAATTACTTTCCAGCGTGAATAAATAAGACAGAGCAGCTCTTGTGGGATAACTTTCACCTTTAAATAACCTTCCCAAAATGCTGGAAGAGAATGAAAAACCTCTCTAGTACTTTTTGGTGTTGGGGTAAATGTCATTTCATTCTTTGCTAACACAATGCTCACAAAAACCTCCTGAGGGCCAAAGCGCAGGCTTCAGTAAATCTCCAAACCGCAGATCCTTTGCCATTTGGGAGGCTGCAGCAGAGCCCAAACGTTGCTACAGCAGGCATGAATAATTCATGGCAGCGAGGTGAAGAGTCTTGAAACCCCAAAAGCAATGAGTCATAGCCCTAAGAACAACGAGGCACAGAAATTCTCCTACCTCCTTGCAAGAACTTCATCGGGTAAACTATGGCGTGGTACCGGTCTACGCTTAACGACACAAGAACGTAAGTCGAGGCATAGAGGAGGACCACCTGTGGCAGAAGGGGCACAAGGAAACAGCTGAGGCACAGCTGTGGGAGAAAATGATGTCAGCAACAGCACTGAGCTCAGAATATGCTAAAACTTCCACTTAAAAATGACCCCAAACCCTTTGCTCTTCTCCCCCCCGCCCCACCTCTCCAAAGTCTTCTTCCTTTGTAGACCACTTTTAATGAGAGGTCTGCAAACACTTGCTGCATTTATCACTCCTGATGCTGTCTTTACAGCACCAGGGTTTGTTGCTGGGGGTGGGGAGGGAAGGCACAAAGCCACACCAGCCTGGGCACAGAGGGAGCCTGAGGGTTCTGTACCTGGAAGTAGCGAACAACTCTGCAAACGATATCAGGAGCCATGAAATCCCCAGTGTAGCGCCAAATCAGGTCAGTCAGGATGTTTATGAGTCCTGTAAACAAGTCTGCAAAGAAAAGCAACTGAAGAGGCATTCAAAGAGGCAAGCAAGGTGAGCCTCAAAGGCAGGTAAGACTCAAGAGGTACCAGCATTCCCAGGCCTGAGGGCCACCACGCTGTGACCAGGCAGCCAGAGGTGCCAGAGGAGCTGGCAAAGTCTCAGCAAGCACTTCAAGTTTTGTCTAGTTATTTTCTGGCTCTCTTAACATGAATGCACTTGGACAGGCAAGGCAAGATGACTCTGTGCATTGGAGCCCACACCTGCTTTCTTGTGACCACAACTTGCTGCTGCCCTCTGGGCTGGGTTGCAGCCTGGCTGGCATCACAAATGGATCAGGAGAGCTGCACACCTAAAGTGCCTTTTACTCCCCATTGTTTAAGAGGTGACCAGCTGGGATGGCCACAGCAGCTCGAGGCTGTATAGAGGTCCTGTCTGTACCCACAGCTCCATCAGAGGTGAGTTGAGATGGCCACAGCAGCTCAAGGCTGTATAGAGGTCCTGTCTGTACCCACAGCTCCATCAGAGGTGAGCTGAGATGACCACAGCAGCTCAAGGCTGTATAGAGGTCCTGTCTATACCCACATCTACATCAGAGGTGAGCTGAGATGGCCACAGCAGCTCAAGGCTGTATAGAGGTCCTGTCTATACCCACAGCTACATCAGAGGTGAGCTGAGATGACCACAGCAGCTCAAGGCTGTATAGAGGTCCTGTCTATACCCACATCTACATCAGAGGTGAGCTGAGATGACCACAGCAGCTCAAGGCTGTATAGAGGTCCTGTCTNCCTTCCAACCTAAAACCTTCTATGATTCTATGATTCTATGATTCTATACCCACATCTACATCAGAGGTGAGCTGAGATGGCCACAGCAGCTCAAGGCTGTATAGAGGTCCTGTCTATACCCACAGCTCCATCAGAGGTGAGCTGAGATGGCCACAGCAGCTCAAGGCTGTATAGAGGTCCTGTCTATACCCACAGCTCCATCAGAGGTGAGCTGAGATGACCACAGCAGCTCAAGGCTGTATAGAGGTCCTGTCTATACCCACATCTACATCAGAGGTGAGCTGAGATGACCACAGCAGCTCAAGGCTGTTTAGAGGTCCTGTCTATACCCACAGCTCCATCAAAGGTGTCTAAAATTAACTGATTCCTCCTCAAACAACAATTTTCTTGTCATGTTTCCCCCCTCTCTTCTCTCCCTGCCTTCAGAGGGATGCTGCATGAGAGGTAACCTCCAGAAGTCTCCTCCAGCCAACACTTCTGTGGTCTCTGCTCTCACACCTGCCCTAGGCAGCAGGAAATGGTGGTTTGGATTTTGCCCGTTGATTAGTGATAGGCCAAGGGGTGACTGTGCCTCTGCTGAGTGGCTTTAAGGCTTCACTGAAAGGATTGCAGGTACATATATAATTGAGGCAGACTGCAGAGAAACCACAGAACTGAAGTGTTTCAAATAGTGAACTGCAGCCTCCAGCAGTGGTTCAGACCCATGCCCTTACTCCTCAATTACTGATTTATAGCCTCTCTCACTCTCCAATACTGAAATATTCAGTGGTTTGAAGTAATACACCTCGAGAGAGAGCTTCACCTCAGGGTATCCTCCAGCTCCTGATGGTCTGAGCATCTGCCAAAGACGTGGCAAATGGAGGTCCAGCTCCATTCTGTGCTAGCAATTCTGGAAGAACTTACCTCTGTCTTCTGACTATTAGCACTGACACCACTCTGCCCTTAAGCTCCTCACCCTAAAGATGCTGAAGGTCTTTTCTGCCAGAAGAGGGGAGCAGGTAAACTGTGGTGAGTTAAAAAGCTCCACACAGCATCTCAGTTGCAGTTTAAGTATCTTTTTATCCCCCCTACCCCCCTTCCCTTGATGGGAACAGTCCTATTAAGCTGGATGTGGTGATCCACCACCTTGATGAGCTGTGCCTCTCACTGCAATTTCATCCCTCTCCTCAGGTCCTTACAGAGTGATTCCATTTTAACGAAGGATGGGTTTGTTCTGCTTTGGTGGCAGCACCGAGCTGCGCTGGGCACTACAGGACCAGCAGCGTTTTGTAAGGCAGGACAGGAGGTGCTCCTCAGGGCTGAGCATTTCAGTTGCTCCTTTTTCTGTTGGCCTTCAGTGTGTGCACTCTGCTCACCTACCATTGCCCACAAAGCTTGCTCTGGAAGCAGCAGAGGCAGCACTTTGCTAACACCTCCCTGCAGCAGAGTGATGGACTCTGAAACTAGAACAGACAACACTGCCCCATTGCAGCAGCGAGGTCCTGCCTTTGCTTCCTGAAGTGCTGAGGCAGTCCTTGCTGCTCTGCATCATGCCTGATGTGCTGCCAGCTAACAGGAGTAGATGCCCTGAACTTGCCTTGCAAGTTAGTCTGACCCTTAGCTGATTGTGTTACAGACTTGAGGGTGAAAGCAATTTACATTTAATTGTACTTAAGGCTCCCTCTGTGGCACGTTGGCTTGAGGACAGGCACAGGAGAAACTGCCTTACCTCCCACAGGCATCCCTGCAGCTCCTTTCATTGTAGCCTTACTTCCACTCTTGCTTTCCCCTGAAACCACCACCCAAGATTTAGCAGTGACCTTGGTCTGTGCCTTTCTGCAGCCCAATCTGTGGTAGTAACTACAAATATTGAGTGGTCTCACTTCTAGAAGCAGACACTCTCTGTGAAAACATGTCTTGAACTTCAGAAACTGCCACCACTTAGAAGGCTCTGAGCTGGAAACTACAATCACTGAACAGAAACAGTTCCATTCTAGCTTCTGTCAGCCACAACCTCCCTGGAGGTGTTCAAAACCAGGTTGGATGAGGCCTTGAGCAACCTGCTCTAGTGGGGGGAGGTGTCCCTGCCTATGGCAGGGGCTTGGAACTAGATGATCCTTGAGGTCCCTTCCAACCTAAACCATTCTATGATTCTAAGGTTCACTGGGGAACTGCCTTGTGAAGCCATCACCTGGAAAAGGTAACACCTGCAACTGCATCATCCTGAGCTGCTTGCCATTCAGCACACTGCAGTGGCAGAACAGGCTGAAGATTTCAGTGCATGTGGTCTGGATCTCAGTCCTGGAGCTGGGCTGATCTGGGCCAAACCAGACTTCTAAGCACTTGGTCCTGGTAGAACAAGGAAGTCTCTGTAGTGCCATATGTGATACCTTTGGTCTGGAGTCCATAACATCCTGTTAAGCCTCTGTAAGCAGCTAGGCAATGGAGTTAAGGGCAGTGGCTCTCTGCAGAGGACCTGTGAAACACCTGGGTGGGAGTTGTACCTGATCAGCAGGTGAGGAGGCCCAGCAGGAAAACCCTCTGGAAAGAGGGGGGGAAGAAGAAAAAGTTGTTCTACTATTGGTGATGCTAACAGAGTCTAACTCAAGATAAGAACTAAATACCACTGCAGGGAGGGGATGGAAGCCAATTCCCTGACCTTTTTAAATGCAGCTTTTTGTTTCAGTGCTTTTTAGTGGGTGCAAAGGCAGCATTTCCATTTGACTGCAACTCAGCCACGCTGCAGATGGGCTAAAAGGTGTTAATGATGTATTTGTACAGCTGAGAGCAAAAGCTTCCAGCCCGGTGATGTAACAGGGGCTAATGAGATCCTAAATGATGATTCACAGTAAAACACACTCATTATGGCCATGCTGCTGGCAGCACCCTGCTGCTGCCATCCTTTCTCTCAACCTTACCACCAGCATGCAAAGGTAAAAAATGGAGAAGGAACCACTCCTCTACATTCATTTAGCAACTGAAGTCTTAAGTCTCACACAGAGTAACTAAAATGTCTCTGTCAGATGACAGCCATGCCTGTACTTTCAGCAGGGAATCAAACAGGAATCCATACAGTTTAGAGGCAGCTTAGAGAGAAATCCACTTCTCCCCTTAACGTTGGACCCCGGGGATTGCAGAGCCTTGGCTGTCAAGCACCTCTTATTGAGAACAAAACCAAACAGAGCACAACTGTCATTAGGATTTAAATGTCTGAAACAGACTGAAGGGAGGAAAAAAACCATAATCAGTCCTTCAGGACCACAGAATGATCCTGTAGCTGTCAAAACAACAATTAAGCCTTCCTCTAAACGGGCACAAATTGACACAGCAGAAGCTGATTGCTGCTGATGTAAAAACCACCCAGCTCGGTCCGCTGGCTGCTGAATGCATCTGCAAAGCAGGTTCAGGGTTACCACCAGGACCCAGGAAAAGCTATCAAAATAGTATCAACCTTCCTAAGCTGAGCTTCTGCTGTGGGCTCCAAAGACAACCCTGAGGTCACCTCTTACCCTTCACCTTTCCCCGTGCCACGCTGGGGGTGTGATGGGAATATAAACCCAGCTCTGCCTTCTCCAAAACCTGAGCTGCTGTAATGAAAGTCATTTATGAAAAGATCTATTAAACAGGCCCAGTGCTTTGCCAGACAGACTTAGAGCTGCTGCTGCTACTGCTGCTACTGCTGCTTTGTTTTTGGAAGGGGTGATGCTAACAGAAACAAAGAGCCTGATGGAGACTTGGGGGAAGGGGAACCTAATGAAGTTCAACAAGTGGTGGGAGTGATCTCATTGCTGTCTACAACTACCTGAAGGGAGGCTGTAGCCAGGTGGGGTTGGGCTCTTCTGCCAGGCAGCCAGCAACAGAACAAGGGGACACAGTCTCAAGTTGCGCTGGGGGAGTGCACCTTGAGTGCTGTGTCCAGTTCTGGGCTCCTCCATTGCAGAGAGATGTTGAGGTGCTGGAAGGTGTCCACAGGAGGGCGCCAAAGCTGGGGAGGGGCCTGGAGCACAGCCCTGTGAGGAGAGGCTGAGGGAGCTGGGGGTGTGCAGCCTGCAGAAGAGGAGGCTCAGGGCAGAGCTCATTGCTGTCTGCAGCTCCCTGAAGGGAGGCTGTAGCCAGGTGGGGTTGGGCTCTTTTGCCAAGCCACCAGCAACAGAACAAGGAGACACAGCCTCAAACTGTGCCAGGGCAGGTCTAGGCTGGATGTTAGGAAGAGAATCTTCATGGCAAGAGTGATTGGCATTGGCATGGGCTGCCCAGGGAGGTGGTGGAGCCACCATCCCTGGAGGTGTTTAAAGGAGGTTGGATGAGGCCCTTAGTGCCATGGTTTAGTTAATTAGAAGGTGTTAGGTGATAGGTTAGAGTTCTCTTCCAACCTGCTTAATTCTGTGATCTTGTTGAATCCATTTCCCCCCCAGCCTGTTTGTATTAGCTGTGTAGAGCCCTCACAGGACTGCAGCTGTGCATTGTAATTGCATTTTCATCAGGGTCATTTTCTTCTTTGCCTTTCCCAAGCAGCCTTCCAGAAAACAGCAGTAATGGCATGCAGCAGGGGATATTGGACTGCTTGGGAAGCACTCAGGCAGCTCACAGAAACATTATTAAAAGGCAAATGCTCTTCATGCTCAGAACTTCTAAACTACACAAGCTGAAGAGTTTAAATACCTCTAATGTGCTGCGATACACTGGGATGTGCTCCTGCCTTGGCTTTGCAGCTGACAGCTTGCACTTGCCTGCCAGGCACTGGCTGGATTTGGTTCTGGGTCTCCCTTTAGTTCAGCAAGATGGGTGTCAGAGTGTGGTTTAGCTTCTAAGCTCAACAAATTAACCTAATGAATTTCAACAAAGGCAAGTGTGGAGTCCTCCAGCTAAGGAGGGATAGCCCCCACAGGTTAGGGGCTGGCCAGTGAAGGATTTGGGAGCCCTGTTCAATAAGTTCTGGGCTCCTAAATTCGAGAGAGATGTTTGAGGTGCTGGAAGGTGCCCAGAGAAGGGCAGCAAGGCTGGGGAGGGGCCTGGAGCACAGCCCTGTGAGGAGAGGCTGAGGGAGCTGGGGGTGTGCAGCCTGCAGAAGAGGAGGCTCAGGGCAGAGCTCATTGCTGGCTGCAGCTGCCTGAAGGGAGGCTGTAGCCAGGTGGGGTTGGGCTCTGCTGCCAGGCACCCAGCAACAGAACAAGGGGACACAGTCTGAAGCTGTGCCAGGGGAGGTCGAGGCTGGATGTTAGGAGGAAGTTGTTGGCAGAGAGAGTGATTGGCATTGGAATGGGCTGCCCAGGGAGGTGGTGGAGTCGCTGTGCCTGGAGGTGTTGAAGCCAAGCCTGGCTGGGGCACTTAGTGCCATGGTCTGGTTGACTGGCCAGGGCTGGGTGCTAGGTTGGGCTGGCTGAGCTTGGAGGTCTCTTCCACCCTGGCTGATTCTAGATTCTGTGACATGTTCTTCCTATGAGGACAGGCTGAGAGAGTTGGGGTTGTTCAACTGTATCAAGGAGAGTTTGTGCCCTCATCCAAGGTTCACTGTTCCTACACAACCAGACTGGATTGGAGCAATGTGCTGTCAGGATGCCAAGTTCCCTGTCTGCCTCTAGCCTCACAGTTTCTCCTCTTGAAATCTGCTTTACTTTGCTGTGTATAACTCTTTTTGCTTTGGCTGTGTGACCAAACACTGGATAATCTGATTTTTCAAGGTCCCTTCCAGACCCTGACACTCTATGACTCTATGAAATAGTAGTTCTAATACACATAAAGAGACTTGGGCTCCTCTTTTGCATAAAGCTTCTTCCTGACACACAGTTTTAGAATCATAGAATCAGTCAGGGTTGGAAGGGACCACAAGGATCAGCCAGTTCCAACCCCCTCATAGATTGATAGAGTCATAGAGTGATAGAGTTATAGAATCAGTCAGGGTTGGAGGGGACCACAAGGATCAGCCAGTTCCAACTCCCCTGCCATGGGCAGGGACACCCTACCCTAGATCAGGCTGCCCACAGCCTCAGCCAGCCTGGCCTTAAACATCTCCAGGGATGAGATTTCCACCACCTCCCTGGGCTACCCCTACCAGGCTCTCACCACTCTCATGCTGAAGAACTTCTTCCTAACATCCAGTCTGAATCTGCTCATTTCCAGCTTTGTTCCATTCCCCCCAGTCCTATCACTCTGACAGCCTAAAAAGTCCCTCCCCAGCTTTCTTGTAGCCCACTTCAGATACTGCAAGGCCACAAGAAGGTCACCTTTTGATGCCAAGGATCTGATTTCTACCTCATCTACTTGTTTCTGAAGCAAATGCTTTTCAGAGGGCTGCAAGTAGAGGATGGTCTCTGTTTCCCTCAGGAAAGGTTGAGTTTTGTGTTGCCTCACCATATGTGCAGAGGAGAAGCATTACATGTAGAGACAGAAAATATTCCTGGCTGTCCACATAAGGAATCCAAGAGTGTAGTAAGAGATGATTCATATGAACAAGCTGGCATTGGATAGTCTCAGTGTCCAAGCTACTGATTACAATCTAGGGGACCATGACTCAGCTGGCAAAGTTCAAAAGGAGGAGTTGGGTTTCTGCTAGGTGGTAATTAAATTGCCAGCAATGGCAATGGAGATCAGCTCTGGCTTACCACAGGCTACTGCAAAGCATTTTATAGACTCCTAATTTAAAGTAACTTCCATGTTGGCTCCTGAATCTCAGCAGAATCAAGGATGGGAACTGATTGCTTCTTCTCCAGGCAACCTCAAGCAGCCATGCAATTAATTTTCTTCTTCATTCCCAATCCAGAGATCTCTACAGAGTTTCATGGGATGCACTGAGCAAGTAACATTAGCATTCCTCTGTTTACTCCTGGAGACCATTTCTGCTGCTGCTGCTAAATTGATTCTCACTTGCTGTATGAATGCACAATGAACAGCTGCACAGAATGCTATGGTTTCTCTAGCCTGCAGGGGAAAGGTGGATATCAGCTATTTATAGCCCCATTTGGCTTTTTAAGCTATGCCTAAACTCAGATGCTTTGCAGAGTCGTTGGGACTTCCAGCTGAAGTGCTTGGGAATTAGGCTTCTTCCAAAACTGGGGAATTTAGAATCACAGAATCAAGCAGGTTGGAAGAGAGCTCCAAGCTCAGCCAGCCTAACCTAGCACCCAGCCCTGGCCAATCAACCAGACCATGGCACTAAGTGCCCCAGCCAGGCTTGGCTTCAACACCTCCAGGCACGGTGACTCCACCACCTCCCTGGGCAGCCCATTCCAATGCCAATCACTCTCTCTGCCAACAACTTCCTCCTAACATCCAGCCTAGACCTGCCCTGGCACAACTTGAGACTGTGTCCCCTTGTTCTGTTGCTGGGTGCCTGGCAGCAGAGCCCAACCCCACCTGGCTGCATTGATACAGATATCAATAGGAGACAACAGATATTTTGCCTGGCTCTCAGAAAAAGCCTCACCAGGGCTACCCCTACACCCTTGCCAGAGATTTAATGCCAGAGATGGGATAAAAGACATTGCCTCTAAATTTTCAAGGCTGATGGGCGAGACAAGAAGGGTCACAAGACCTGGCTCTTGTGTGGTCAGCCGTGCAGACCAGAAGGCAGGTTCCAGCATGACTCAGCTGGCAAGGTGTGAGTTTTCCAGTGGAACTTGGAACTCTGTGGGCTCTGGGGCTGCCAACAGTCCTGCTCCATTAAGGTAACCTGCTGAGTAAGCTGCTAATTAGCTCCATGCAATTAACTTGTAATGCTGATTATCACGGCGAGGTCTAAGGTACTTGTAAAACCCATGAATCCATCTGCATGATTCCTCTGAAGTGCAGAGATATCACAGCTGCCACTTTGCAGAGGAAAAGCTGGAGCAGAGGCAGTTTTCTGTTCCTATTGTTCTCCATGTTCATTTGGGTAATGGTGTGAGCTTATTGAGCTTTTGTGCAGAGCAGGGAACAAGAAGACATCCTCATTCCACGAAGCCACACAGACAAAGAGGACAAATACTGAAGGGCAGACATAGTCCATCAAAGAAGGCAGTGCCTTAGTTCTCTTGAGGGAGGAAAAATGGAAAACACTTCCCTGGCTCTTTAATGTCATTCTCAGAGAATCAAAGAATCCCAGAACTGTTTGGGTTGGGAAAGACTTTTAAAGGTCATCTAGTTCAACCTCCCTGTAGTTAGCAGGGATGTCTTCAACAAGATTAGGTTGCTCTGGGACACCTCCAACCTGACCTGGAGTGCTTCCAGTGGGAGGTGTCCCTGCCTATGGCAGGGGGTTGGAGCTGGATGATCCTTGAGGTCCCTTCCAACCTAAACCATTCTATGATTCTGCCACCTCTCTGGGCAACCTGGGCAAATGTTTCACCATTTGCAGTGTAAAAAATGCCTTCCTTCTATCTAGTCTGAACCTCCTCTCTTTTAGTTTAAAATCACTGCCCTTTGCTCTGTTGCTAGAAGGATTGTCCCCACTGTGCTGGGGAGGGGCCTGGAGCACAGCCCTGTGAGGAGAGGCTGAGGGAGCTGGGGGTGTGCAGCCTGCAGAAGAGGAGGCTCAGGGCAGAGCTCATTGCTGTCTGCAGCTCCCTGAAGGGAGGCTGTAGCCAGGTGGGGTTGGGCTCTGCTGCCAGGCACCCAGCAACAGAACAAGGGGACAGAGTCTCAAGCTGTGCCAGGGGAGGTCTGGGCTGGATGTTAGGAGGAAGTTGTTGGCAGGGACAGTGATTGGCATTGGAATGGGCTGCCCAGGGAGGTGGTGGAGTGGCTGTGCCTGGAGGTGTTGAAGCCAAGCCTGGCTGGGGCACTTAGTGCCATGGTCTGGTTGCTTGGCCAGGGCTGGGTGCTAGGTTGGACTGGCTGAGCTTGGAGGTCTCTTGCACCCTGGCTGATTCTAGATTCTGTGACATGTTCTTCCTATGAGGACAGGCTGAGAGAGTTGGGGTTGTTCAACTGTATCAAGGAGAGTTTGTGCCCTCGTCCAAGGTTCACTGTTCCTACACAACCAGACTGGATTGGAGCAATGTGCTGTCAGGATGCCAAGTTCCCTGTCTGCCTCTAGCCTCACAGTTTCTCCTCTTGAAATCTGCTTTACTTTGCTGTGTATAACTCTTTTTGCTTTGGCTCAGGGCAGACCTCATTGCTGTCTGCAGCTACCTGAAGGGTTGGGCTCTGCTGCCAGGCACCCAGCAACAGAACAAGGGGACGCAATCTCAAGCTGTGCCAGGGGAGGTTCAGGCTGGGTGTTAGGAAGAAATTCTTCATGGAAACAGTGATTTACATCAGAATGGGCTGCCCGGGGAGGTGGTGGAGTCACCAGCCCTGGAAGCGTTTAAGAGGAGGCTGGATGGGGCACTTAGTGCCATGGGTTAGTTAGAAGGTGTCAGGTGAAAGGTTGGACTTGATCATATTCAAGGTCTTTCCAACCTGGTTAATTCTGTGATTCTTAAAGGTCCCCTTTAAGCACTGAAAGGCTCAAATAAAGCCTCCCTGAAGTCTTCCAGGCTGAACAACCCTCAACATTCATCTTTTCCTCACGACAAAAGCTTTTTCCAGCTCTGATCATTTCTGATGCCTTCTCTGGACCCTCTCCAACAAGTCTCATCTCAAGTCATCCATTAGTATTTGGTATTTATATCACAATCTAGACTACAGCTAAATACTTTTACAGGTCACCTCTTGGTCTTCTCTTTATATGTGAGGTAGCACAGAAGTCAGCTGAACATTCTTTTTATGCTTTACTGCAGGCACAGCAACACCTACACAGGCTGTCAGCCTCTGGCTTAAGATGAGACAGGTGGTAAAGTGCCTGAATGTCTCCCTACCCTTAACAATCAGCAACAACAACAACATCCAACACTCTGCTTAAGCTGCTGGTCTCTGCTAAATAGAACCAGAAATTCACCCAGCTTGGAAGGGGTTTTGATTTGATGCTTTGGGGCTGGATTTGTGTTACTACTTCATTTAGAAGGAACAAATACTTTGAGAAGGGTGAAATGGTAACATAAACATGGAGTCAGAGAATGGGTTGGGTCAAAGCTCATCCAGTCTAACTCCCTTGCACTCAGCAGGGGCATCCTCCACTAGAGCAGGTTGCCCAGAGCCCTGTTGAGCCTCACCTTGAATATCTCCAGGGATGGGGCCACAACCACTTCCCTGGGCAACCTGTTCCAGTGCTCAGCCACCCTCACTGTAAACAACTTATTCCTAACATCCAGTTTAAATCTCCTCTAATTCCAAGCCATTTTCCCTGGTCCTATCCCTACAGGTCTTCAAGCAAAGCCTGGATGGGGCACTTAGTGCTGTGGTCTGGTTGACTGGATAGAGCTGGGTGCTAGGTTGGACTGGGATGAACTTGGAGGTCCCTTCCAACCTGGTTGATTGATTCAGTGATAAACAGTCCCTCTCTAGCTTTCATGCAAGTCTCCTTCAGGCACTGGAGTGTGCCTATTAAGTCTCCCCAGAGCCTTCTCCAGGCTGAACCATAGCTGATGGCTATGAAATTTCCAGCTCCAAGTTTCCAGATGTTAATGTTGGAGGGGAAAACAAATTAAATTGTGTGCTTTGACCATTAAAAAGAGCTTAAAGAAGTTCCTCTGTCAGTGGTAGTTGAGGTTGGATGAAGAATAATGAGAAGTAAAATACTTATATGGCTTTTGTTTTCATGTATTGCTTCATTATGTTTTGGCTTGGTCAAATCATGACATTTTAAATGAGCTGATAAAAAAAAAGAGACTTCTTGTCCAGTGCTACTCAAATAATGGTGGTTTAGAATCATAGAATCAGTCAGGATTGGAAGGGACCACAAGGATCAGCCAGTTCCAACCCCCCTGCCATGCCCAGGGACACCCTACCCTAGAGCAGGCTGCCCACAGCCTCAGCCAGCCTGGCCTTAAACACCTCCAGGGATGGGGCCTCAACCACCTCCCTGTGCAACCCATTCCAGGCGCTCACCACTCTCATGCTGAAGAACTTTTAGATCTGCTACTTTGACATTTCAAGAGCAGAATTAAGGTGGTGTTGGCTAAAGTGACCTGGATGGATACAGAAGTGTGGCCAAACCATCTTTTCCCATATAGCGCCTGGAAACTTCCCTGTGCTGCCTGGCAGACTTTGCACTTTGTTTTTGAGCTACTCAGAGAATTCAGAGACAAAGATCTGAAAGACCCTGGGACTCTGAAACTGTGTCAGATGGCACCAAGTTGGGGAGAGATGTGAGAGGTTTCCTGCCAGGAGAGAGAGATGCCCTGAGCATAACTTCAGAGATGCAGCTGGGGAAGAGTGTTTAGGAATACTTTTCCTCACAGGGCAATCTTCAGAGCTTACACCTTCTGAGCAACAAAATTGCCTTGGAGATAGAAAGCTGTAGGAAACCCAGCTTTAGTTTTTTAGCTGTCACAGATGAGTTTGCTCCAAAGGAAAAAATCATTTTAACAACAACCATAAAAGCAGGGAAGATGGCCAAAAGCAAAGGGAACAGCGAGGCAAACACGGGGAGGTTGCTCCTAGTTGCCTTAGCTGATGCTGAGCCATTAGTGCTCTGGTTCAGCTCAGCTGTTACCTCTCAGCTGACTTCCTTGTGCTTAAATTCCCAGATAGGTAATTCCAAAGAGATTACTACTTGAGCTGAGAGTTAAATAGAGAGGCAGATGCGGTGCTGGTGCATTGTGTAGGCATCTCTTTAACGTGAACTAGACAGACTCAGGTTTGGTACTGATCAGCTCCTCTCCTATGAGGAGAGACCGAGGGAGTTGGGGCTGTTCAGTCTGGAGAGAAGAAGGCTCCCAGGTGAGCTTATTGTGGCCTTTCAGTATCCTAAGTGGGCCTACAGGAAAGCTGGGGAGGGACTTTTTAGGCTGTCAGGGAGTGACAGGACTGGGGGGAATGGAACCAAGCTAGAAATGTGTAGATTCAGACTGGATGATAGGAAGAAGTTCTTCAGCATGAATAGAACAGAATCAACCAGGTTGGAAGAGACCTCCAAGCTCATCCAGTCCAACCTAGCACCCAGCCCTATCCAGTCAACCAGACCATAGCACTGTGTGCCCCATCCAGTCTTTGCTTGAACACCTCCAGGGACGGTGACTCCACCACCTCCCTGGGCAGCCCATTCCAATGCCAATCACTCTCTCTGCCAACAACTTCCTCCTGACATCCAGCCTAGACCTCCCCCAGCACAACTTAAGGCTGTGTCCCCTTGTTCTGTTGCTGCCAACAACAAGAGACCAACCCCACCTGGCTACAGGTAGTGAGAGTATGAGGGAGTGAGAGCTTGGAATGAGTTGCCCAGGTAGGAGGTGGAAGCCTCATCCCTGCAGGTGTTCAGGGCCAGGCTGGATGAGGCTGTGGGCAGCCTGAACTAAGGGTAGGGTGTCCCTGCCCATGGCAGGGGTGGCTGGAACTAGAATGATCCTTGTGGTCCCTTCCAACCCTGACTGATTCTACGACACACTGCAGAGGCATCTATTTAGCACAAAATAATAGTCCAGGCTTCAGCACCACTGAGGTTGGAGGGATTTACTCACAGTCCTACAGATCCCTGCAGCTCTGAGCAGCACCTGGAGGGATGGTAGCAAGGGCTCAGTACGGAGCCTTACCGCTGCATTTGCCCAGGAGGGTGAGCCGCTGGATTCTGGCAGTGCAGAAAGTCTCCTCCATCAGTTAGTCACTTCTCTTCTGCATCTGCCTTGGCAGCCACTCAACTGGAACCTCAGAGTTCATTTCCTATTCATCTATTACACACAATTTGCTCTGAGTCCTGTGTTTACTCTAACACCAAGGTTAGGCTTTCACTTCATTCTGGTACCATGTGAAGCTGGAAGTCGTGAGAATGGAGGGCACCACTCAACAGCTGAGCCAGAGATCAATAAACCAATTACAGACCTTTTTTGGTCTCAATGGATTGGAAATGCCTGCATTGATAAAGCTACAGCCATCGTTCTGCCCTCTGCTCCTGGGGCAGGAGTAAGAACTGTGTGAAGGATCTCAGTATTCACACAGTCACAGAATGGCAGGGGCTGGAATCACAGAACCAACCAGGTTGGAGGAGACCTCCAAGCTCAGCCAGCTCAACCTAGCACCCAGCCCTGGCCGAGCAACCAGACCATGGCACTAAGTGCCCCAGCCAGGCTTGGCTTCAACACCTCCAGGCACAGAGACTCCACCACCTCCCTGGGCAGCCCATTCCAATGCCAATCACTCTCTCTGCCAACAACTTCCTCCTCACATCCAGCCTAGACCTCCCCTGGCACAGCTTGAGACTGTGTCCCCTTGTTCTGTTGCTGGGTGCCTGGCAGCAGAGCCCAACCCCACCTGGCTACAGCCTCCCTTCAGGGAGCTGCAGACAGCAATGAGCTCTGCCCTGAGCCTCCTCTTCTGCAGGCTGCACACTCCCAGCTCCCTCAGCCTCTCCTTGTAGGGCTTGCAGCCTTTGCCACGAGTCCAAAATTGACAAAACTTCCACTCAGGCCCTTAGCACAGCAACTGCCATAGCCTGCACCTCACTAGCACCAGTCTTCTCCTAAGATAGCCTGATCCAGACACCTCTGCCTGCTTCCTGCTTTATTCCTTTCCCCTGGACACTCATGTCCTTGTGCTGGTTCTTTCTCTGCTGCAGTGATTTGTTTTCTTGCTAGGCTGAGACCCTCTGCTGTTTAGCTGAGCTCTTCCTATCAGGACACATCTTATCTTACCTGTATGTGCATTACCTGTGGCTTTGCTCTGGCAGCAAGCACAGCTCTGGTACCCTTCATGCCAGGCAGGCACAGAGGGACATTTTCCACCCTTCTCTCTTCCAAAGCCCTTCTAAAGAGAGTTGTCCCCAAGCACTCGGCTCCTTGATGTCAGCCAGCACCTGGGGCTTCAGTTGTGCTCTCTTCCCCGTATTGTTGCTGGTCTGCCTACCTTTCATCATTTTCAAACAGGCTCAGGAGCTCTTTGAGCAGAACTTGGCCATTTTGCAACTCCTTGTGAACGCTCTAACACTTGATCTGTGATTGATGCTTCCAAACTCGCTGGGAGGCTGGCTCAGCATGCCTTACCTGCTGGCGAACAAAGGAAGTGACATGAAAGTCAGGGCTAAGATAAGAAGTGAAACCATTTATTAGGGATGACTCAGAGGAAAACCAGCCCTTGGCACTCCAGCAGAGGAAATCACTGCAAGCTTTCACCTCCTCACCTTGCAGTAACTCTTGCAACACCTGTAGCTATGGGACAGCACCTTCACACCAGTTTACATGCCTTGCTCTAACTGTTTCAACTGAGAATAGAATAGAATCAACCAGGTTGGAATAGACCTCAAAGCCCATCCAGTCCAACCTAGCACCCAGCCCTACCCAGTCAACCAGACCATGGCACTAAGTGCCTCATCCAGTCTTTGCTTGAACACCTCCAGGCACGGTGACTCCACCACCTCCCTGGGCAGCCCAGGGATGAGTACTGATCACTACTATTTTTCTTTTCACAGCCAATGACCTTAATTTCTCCCATTAAAACATTCCAGTTAGCCTCAAACCAGCAGAAGCTCAGGTGCCCTTTCTCCTCCTGTCCACTACCTGTGATTGCCAACTGGGTGACGAAGAAGGTCATCCGAGACTTGCGTTTTCTCCTCCAGGTAGAGAAGAGCACGGTGGCATTTCCAGCAATGGTGACAACAAAGAGAATCCAAAGGGTCACCAGCTGCTCTGTCTGTGTTGGAGAGAAGGGAAAGGGGCAAAAAAGGAAGTGTGTTAGTATGGTGGTGAGTTGTGCCTTGGGTTAAAGCAGCTGGGGGCCAGTGAGAGGAGAACGGGGCAGGGGGAAAGGGTGAAATGGGAGTTTTGCCAACTGCTTACTAATTATTTAGCCTAAAATATGTTCTTGTTCACAGGACATGCAGCCCAGACAGCAACCCTGTGCTGGGCTGCAGCAAGAGCAGCGTGGGCAGCAGGGCAAGGGAGGGGATTCTGCCCCTTGGCTCTGCTCTCCTCAGACCCCACCTGCAGTCCTGTCTGCAGACCTGGAGCCCGCAGCACAAGCAGGACATGGAACTGTTGGAGCCAGCCCAGAGGAGGCTCTACATCCTAAACCATATCCCCAAGCACTACATCCAAATGACCCTTAAAAACATCCAGGGTGGGTGACTCCACCACCTCCTTGGGCAGCTCATTCCCAGTCCCTGACCACTCTTTCCATGAAAAAGGTGTTCCTAATGTCCAATTTAAACCTCCCCAGCCTCAGCTTGAGGCCATTCCCCCTTGTTGTGTCTCCAGTTACCTGTGAGCAGAGCCCAGCAGCAGCCTCTCCACAGTGTCCCTTCAGGTAGCTGCAGGCAGCAATGAGCTCTGCCCTCAGCCTCCTCTGTTTCACACTACCCATCCCCAGCTCCCTCAGTTGCTCCTCATCAGATTTACTCTCTAGGCCTTTCCCCAGCTTTGTCGCTCTCCTCTGGATCCATCCAGAAGAGACTCCACAACCTCCCTGGGGAGCCTGTTCCAGTGCTCTGTAACCCTTACAGTAAAGAAGTTCTTCCTCATGTTGTGAGGAGCCTTCTTCTCTCAGAAAACCCTTAACATACATCAGCACTGGCAGCATTCATTCCAGCTGGACCTGCAGTGGCTGCATTCTGCTTTCCACCTGCACAAACCCAGCCCCTGTTCAGCACTTCACACTGAAGCTCAAGGCAGCTTTCCCTTGCCTTGCACTGCTCCAGCTAGCTGTGAGATCCCCAGCTGCCTCCTGCCATGAGGAACACTGACAGATGGGCTCCGTTGGAGAGATGGGGGGGAACAAACACTTCTCTCTTCCCAGCCCCAGAGAGTCAGCTACAAGCCCTGCAATGTTCCACCACCCACTCCAGGTGTGGATCCTCATAGAATGATAGAATCAAGCAGGTTGGAAGAGACCTCCAAGCTCAGCCAGCCCAACCTAGCACCCAGCCCTGGCCAATCAACCAGACCATGGCACTAAGTGCCCCAGCCAGGCTTGGCTTCAACACCTCCAGCCACAGCCACTCCACCACCTCCCTGGGCAGCCCATTCCAATGCCAATCACTCTCTCTGCCAACAACTTCCTCCTAACATCCAGCCTAGACCTCCCCTGGCACAGCTTGAGACTCTGTCCCCTTGTTCTCTTGCTGGTTGCCTCATGGGCACCAAGGCTGCAAAGAGAGCATGACCTACTGCAAGACAAACTGGGTAGCAAGTGATACGTGATGATGAAACGTCCTCTAGTGGTTCTGTGCACAGAGGAAAGGGAGGAAGGAAAGCAAAGCTCTACCTGCTCCCAAAGCATCCTGTGGCTGCAAGAATGAGGCAGCACAGAGTTGCTGAGTTCATGAGAGCACACCCAATTTCCCCCCTCCTCTCAGCCCTCTCTATCACAGGCTTACAGATGTCAGGGGTTGGATGGGACCCAAAGAGATCATCAAGTCCAACCTCCCTGCCAGAGAAGGGCCACACAATCTAGTACAGATCACAAAGAAACAGATCCAGACAGGCCTGGAAAGGCTCCAGAGAAGGAGACTCCACAACCTCTCTGGGCAGCCTGTGCCAGTGCTCTGGGACCCTTACAGGAAAGAAGTTCTCCTTTGTGTTGAGCTGGAACCTCCTGTGCTGCAGCTTCCATCCATTGCTCCTTGTCCTATCCCAGGGAGCAGTGAGCAGAGCCTGTCCCCCCACTCCTGACCCCCAGCCCTCAGATAGTTATAGACATTGATTCAATCCCCTCTCAGTCTCCTCCAGACTAAGCAGCCCCAGGTTCCTCAGCCTCTCCTCTCCAGGCAGTGCTCCAGTTCCCTCACCATCCTCCTAGCCCTCCGCTGGACCCTCTCCAGCAGATCCCTGTCCCTGTTAAACTGGGGAGCCCTCTCTAGATGCAGGATGGTTGTTTTTCACTGTGTAGGTTTCCCTTTGTCCTGTGAGAGGGTGAGGCTTGTCTTTGCAGCCAGCCCTGAGCTTGAGAAGCAGGCAGGCTGGTGAGCATGGGCCAGCTTGGAGCAAGCATCCTGCATTCCTGCAAAGCTCTCACTTAGAAAAGCCTGCCCTGTGTAAAGCTGCATGCAGGGAGATGGCTCTGCTGCTCTTCTGCAAAGACTGAGAGAAGAGAGGAAGGATTTTTGCATAGCAACAGGTTTGAAGGCAGTAGAGCAGGGGAGCTCAGAAGGAAAAACTCATCACATATCCAGCGGCAACAACAGACACATTATTATTACACTCAAAGAGAGGAAAAACCAATACAGGGCTCAGCAGAACTGAGAGTTATAAACCAAATTGCCATCAGCCTGCTGAAGAGAAGGTCCAAGAAGATTTAATTGTGGCCTTTCAGTACTGAAAGATCTTCCTAGCCAGCAGCCATGGTCCCTCCTCTACTGGGGAGCCACTTGGAAGCAGCCTCAGCTTTGCTGAGGTAGGTAGCCACAATATCCTGAGGGTTATGCTGGCATGGCCAGACCTGGTCTATCAGCAGCTTTTGACTGCTCTCTGTGCCTGAACCCCGAGTTTAGCCTAAGCTTACTACAAAAGCTGGGTTTAGATGGTTTTGCTGGGCACTACTTGGGTCTTCTCACCTGTCTTTAAAGTTCTAAAGAGAGACAACTACTCTAAACTGTCACAATAGAGTCTAGACAATGGCAGGATCTGGGAGAAGAGCCACTGCTCGTCTCACCTGCCTTGAGATGCTCCATCTCCATGGCTTATAAAGTCATCCAGATGAGACAGCTTCTGTGACCTGGATCCTTAGCTCTGGGACAAAAAGATCCCTCTTGGGTGTCTGAAAAATCTCTTGAACTTCTTAGAAACAAATTCCCTTTCAAACCCTGTGGCAGAGACGTAGAGGGACTGCTTTTATGGGGATGCTTTGCTTTAAACAGGGATAGGAAGGCTCCTTCTGAAAGGTAATTAACATTTAAAGAGGTAAATTTTCACATCACTTCAGTCCTTGAAAACAGTGGATTCTCCTCAGGGTGTGGTCTGTCCTTTCCATGGCAGAAAAGATCTTTCAGGCATGAAGGGAACAGAGGGGAAAGACTCAGAGTCATAGAATCAGCCAGGGTGGAAGAGACCTCCAAGCTCAGCCAGCCCAACCTAGCACCCAGCCCTGGCCAATCAACCAGACCATGGCACTAAGTGCCCCAGCCAGGCTTGGCTTCAACACCTCCAGGCACAGCCACTCCACCACCTCCCTGGGCAGCCCAATCCAATGCCAATCACTCTCTCTGCCAACAACTTCCTCCTAACATCCAGCCTAGACCTGCCCTGGCACAACTTGAGATTGTGTCCCCTTGTTCTGTCCCTGTCTGCCTGGCAGCAGAGCCCAACCCCACCTGGCTACAGCCTCCCTTCAGGTCTGCCCTGAGCCTCCTCTTCTGCAGGCTGCACACCCCCAGCTCCCTCAGCCTCTCCTCACAGGGCTGTGCTCCAGGCCCCTCCCCAGCCTTGGCGCCCTCCTGTGGACACCTTCCAGCACCTCAACANTGCCTTGCTCAGTCTCATCCCTTTGGCCTCTGTCCACCCATCAGCCTGGCCAGGTCCCTCTGCAGGACTCTCCTATCCTCCAACAGCTCCACAGCTGCTCCTAGCTTGGTGTTATCTGCAAACTTCACCTCTGCTCTAACCCTTTCAATGCTCCCAGCAGCTGTGCTATGCCTGAAGAGAGAGACCAGGGAATGAGTTGATAGCAGTGGAGGGGACAGAGCCAGGTGGAAATAAGATTAATTAACTCAGTTGCTTAATCTAGCCAACAAAGCAGACTGCAGGAAAATAAGAAGAGAGCCTTGAAGACATAAAAAGCCTGATGTGAACGAAAAAGGGGAAAGGAATAATCTCTCCTTCAGATCTGTTGCAGACTGGCCAAAAGTAAGTGAGCCAAAAAACCACAGGGGGCAGAGTTCAGGTTGACTGTTTTAGAAATCCAACTTAAAAATACACCAGAGAGAGAGAGAGATTTGTTGATTCAGCCAAGCCTTCATCTCTGAAGCTCTCAAAAGCAGCTCTCAGAGTAGAAAGGCAGCTGACTGATCCCTAACCTTCACTCCAGCTTCACCTGCAGTAATTTTGTCTTAGCCATCACCTTGATGTTGCTTAGCCACAGAGGTGTTTGTTTCATGTCCTCACCAAGCAAACCCCTCCTCCTCACAGCAGGATGAATTACAAGAGGACATCCTGACTGGCACAGACATCAGAGGTGTTCTGGATAAAAAAAGAGCTGATGACACCTCCCAGACCCCTCTTGTAGAAGCTTTTGGCAAGGGCTGCTTTTGCAATGGACCTTGCTAACTGCCATGGCAGTGGCTTGTGTCACACACCAGTCCTCTTAGATGAGACAAACTGAAGGTGCTGGTGACTTAATGAAGGTCACAGGACAAGTCAAAGTCCAAGGGACTTCCCTGGCTTGGCTGCAAGCTTTGCTTCTGCTGCTATTACACAAGACTGCTGTGCTTGCAGCGTGGAAGTGTTGACATCTGGAGGGCATACTCATGTTTTGCTAATTGGCTTTAAGATTAAAACCAGGTTTAGCCGAGGATGAAAGCTGCTTCTTGGGTGAAATGTAACCCAGATAAGGCTGCCTGCAGCTTGTGTTTTGCTTGTAGCAGCAGCTTGTTGTTTTGTCTGCTCCACAGGCTGCAATAAGCATACTCTGGCTCATATCTGAGACAAGGATCATACCTGTGAGCAGATGGTTCTCTTCCCCTCTACTGTGCCCCAGTGAGTCCTCATCTGGAGTGCTGTGTCCAGACCTGGGCATCCTAGTTCAAGAGAGCCCTGCAGAGGGGACTGGAGCATCTCTAACAGGGAGAGGCTGAGAGACCTGGGACTATTTAGCCTGAAGAAGAGAAGACTGAGAGGGGATCTTATCAATATCTGAAGGGCAGATGTCAAGATAGTCATGCCCAGTGATAGGACAAGGAGCACCAGCTATAAACTAGAAGACAGGATGTGATGTGCCCCAGGGATCAGTGCTGGGCACAGTCCTGTTCAGTATCTTTATTGATGATCTGGAGCAGGGGATTGAGTCCAGCAGCAGTGAGTTTGCAGATGACACCAAGCTAGGAGCAGCTGTGGAGCTGTTGGAGGGTAGCAGAGCCCTGCAGAGAGACCTGGCCAGGCTGGATGGGTGGGCAGAGGCCAATGGGATGAGACTGAACAAGGCCAAGTGCAGGGTTCTGCACTTTGGCCACAACAACCCCAAGCAGCACTACAGGCTGGGGACAGAGTGGCTGAGAGCAGCCAGGCAGAGAGGGAGCTGGGGGTGCTGGGAGAGAGGAGCTGAAGAGGAGGCAGCAGTGCCCAGGTGGGCAGCAGAGCCAATGGCATCCTGGGCTGGCTCAGGAGCAGTGTGGGCAGCAGGACAAGGGAGGTTCTTCTGCCCCTGTGCTCAGCACTGCTCAGGCCACAGCTGGAGTGCTGTGTCCAGTTCTGGGCTCCTCCATTGCAGAGAGATGTTGAGGTGCTGGAAGGTGTTGAGAGAAGGGCAGCAAGGCTGGGGAGGGGCCTGGAGCACAGCCCTGTGAGGAGAGGCTGAGGGAGCTGGGGGTGTGCAGCCTGCAGAAGAGGAGGCTCAGGGCAGAGCTCATTGCTGTCCACAACTACTTGAGGGAGGTGACAGAACATGTTTCACATGAAGGTCACTCCCTGGTCCATCCATCATCGTTTTGGTAGCCCTAATTAAAACTGTGAACTGCTGGGTTGGGTTTTTTTTTCTCCTTAATCACACAATGTGGGTAAAATGACTAAATGTGCCTAATTTGTGCAATTAAAACCTCTCCAAAGCCTGGAGTAATGAACACTTTCTAGGCACATTTATATGGCAGAGGCAGATGGACACAAATGCTGTGGCTGCGTGGAGCACGAAGTCAGCACTGTGAGGGTTGCCAGCACAACACTGCCCAAACCAGTTGGCACAGAGCTACCCCCAGATGGGCTGTCAAGGGTTGTGTTTAAGCTACTAGACAAAGCCACTCTGGCCAACAGCCCTGCAGCAGGAGGTTCACAAGGAGCTCAGCTCTTACATGTTGGAGGGACCTTAGAGCCTGCCAATAGCTGGAGGGATCCTACAGGAAGGCT